>JACATO010000843.1:0-116443 GCA_018389105.1 Nautilus pompilius | reverse complement strand
GAGAGAGAGCTCGAGAGAGCTCTATAGCGGACGAGTAGTGGATTACATGAAGTAGCTTGCTCGAGATCTAGCGAGACGAGAGAATGATCACGCGAGCGCGCTAGCGCTCGCGATCCCACTGCCTACAGACTTAAGAAGTGTATCTCGATCTCCTAGAGAGAGAGAGAGAGATTGGGCACTTTCTTTTTTTTTGCCATTCTTGCTGTCGCACAGTTTAGTGAATGCCTTTCTACTTTCATTTTCGCACGAGTCCTCTTTATTTTTTTTTGTGTGTGGGGGGGACCTTGTTTCTAGAAGATATTGATGACGTCATCTATAGAAGCCTGGCGGTAGCTCCAACCACCCCCAGCATCACCTTACCAGCAGTAACAGTAGTAACTAAGGAAGCTACGTTTCGATTATCTTTGCATGACATCATCAGAGTTGGATCCTCAAAGTAGCGTTGTTGATGGCGATATTGCTATTTTCGGCAGAGTGTTATATTAATTATTATTATTATTATTATTATTATTAATTATTATTATTATTATTATTTTTATAATTATTGTTGTTGAAGTTCACGAAGTTGGATCTCGTCGTCTTGGACCTGGGACCTTTTGGTTGCTAAGGTTATGAATGCGATGGGTTGACCAATACTTAAGGCAGTTCGACCCTGGGCTTTCGGAAACCCCATTGCGCCCCCCAACCTTGTTTGAAACTTCTTTCTTCTTAATAAGGGCGAGGATGGGACGCACTGTTCGGACCCGCCGAATAGCAAGGCAGTTTTCTTTTTTAAAGAGCCGTGGACCTCTCGGTTTCCGGTTTGCTGATAGCCCTGTACCCAGTATATCTTAATTACTTAGTTAAAAATGGGTTGTTGTTTTTTTCCCCCTCGCTATTTTGCAGCGTTAATCGATTCATTAGTTTAAATTATTACGAAAGAATACGATTTCCACCAGTTAAAGAACTCGGCCTTCAATCTCTGGTTTAGAAATTTCCGGACAGTTGTTGTCAATTTAGTACCGGTTCTCCGGTGTTACCCGGTTTATCGCGCATTTATCTCCTTCCGTTTCCATTTCCCTGGCAACACCTCAGTCTAAGCTCAGGCCGTTCGGACAATGTGGCGAATCTATTACCGGATATGACGTCACGATCCAGCCAATCCATTCGAGAAGGCGGCTGCTGACTTCCGCAAAACGAGATAACTATGGCATTTGGTTTCTCCTGTGAACGACGGTCACTCGGCTCTGGCCATTATCCCCCCCCCCGAATGACAGCTGGGGCATGACGCGGTACAGAATCCGCGAGATGCTTGGTGGCGCTCTGAGGATATTTCCTTCATCCAGCCATTAATATTGTACGCATGGAATGGAACAGGCCGAGTGGAGAATCATGATGGCGAATGCGTCTTTCAAGTACATCTCAAAGATGCTGAATTGGATTGAGACCCGGAGATTGTGTTGGCCACGGAAGTGGTCTAAGATCTCCCCTCGTGTTCCCTAAACCCTGAACGCGCCGGATGGGAGCTTCGTTGTCTTGGACACGGCCGGTCTCATCGGGATACATATAGTGCAGCTGGATGCTCTTGGTCGGAAAGGTGAGGCTGAGGCTGAGGCTGCTAGCTCTGGCGTTCGCTTGTCTTTCTAAAGAGATCGCGTGGCTCAGAGTATGCTAGCAAAACAACGCCCAAGCCATGATTCCTTCATCAGAGATCTTAACGGTTGAGAACGCGTATTTAAATGTCTCTGTCGTTTGGTCTGGTTTGCGTGACGATGCTGGACTTTACTATATCGTCTAACCGCGTCTGCTTCTCTCTCTCTCTCTCTCTCTCTCTCTCTCTCTCTGTTACGTACTTCCGGCCACAATTCCTCCTCGCAGTAGACACATTCATCGCCTTTCGCCATCCATATCTTGGAGCAGCCCCGGTCTGTGTTCCTCTTCTGCCTGCATATTCCCTTAACTGACAAAAACGCTACCACGTAGTACGTGATATATAGTTTCCATATGATATACTTATCAAATAATTAGTAGACGACATTTACAATAATTTCTGACATTACGTAGTAGTTCTTAGGACAGCGAGGGTTAACTTTATTTACTGACACCGTCGAGAACCTGAGTTCGATCCCAGCAACGAGCTGACTCGGCTTGGGGTACATGGTTCCCTCTCCCTCTATTTTTTTTTTCTTTTTTCGCCTGCCGCCCACGCGAGGTTCTTCCCACCGCTGAAAAATGATGGGTTCTATCAAATAACTTAAGGTTAAAGCTCCCTCCCTTTCCTTTCTGCTCCAAGTGGTAATATAGCGAGCCAGGAACGTAAATCCCACGACATTCCGCGTCCGGCTTATCTTCAGAACGGAGGAGAAATCGGTCAGTACCGAATACCGGCTCACGACTCCGCCGAACAACAGCGAGACTGCGCCATCGTCGTGGAATTTTCAAAATCTGCGAAATAATGGAGATTGTTAATGATTGCGAAACCAAAATCACGGACCTGACGGAGTGAATGGAAAACGGTCCTCGACTAAATTCATTTCAGTTTCGAATTAGGAAACAGTTTACTTTTTATTTGATCATGCATTTAAATGTTTGATTTAACTTTGTTTTTTTTTTTCCGGTTGAATTCTATCCACTTGATTACCTTACCGCCCACTGATCAACACGACATCGGGGTAATTCTCACGATATCCCAAACGAACAGATGAGGATTTGATTTTTACCAAGCAAATCGTTCGTCTTCAACTCATCCATTCTGAGCATCTCCTCTCTGAGATCGTCCAAATACGTGGAATCGATCTATTAAATGACATTTCTCGCTAGTATTTTTGTTATCGTTACTATTTCCAGTTTAAAAACCAGCCGGTTAAAGGGTGTAAAACATGAATCCTAGTACAAAGTTGTTTTTTTTTTAAATAAAAAAAAAAAATATATATATATATATGAGATTTTCAAATACACTTTGTAAATAAACCACGTGTCACGCGCACACATCCCATCGAAAACTCTTGTATATTGCAGCTGCACTGACGATGTCATCCTCTGGCTAGAATTTCGAGTAACTTCCGATATATTAAAAAAAAAAATCCCATGCATCACCCTAATTCATTCATTTACCACAAATACTTGGAGTGTACCAGAAACCCGGCCAAAATTAAACTCTTCTAATAAACGAGGGATATATTAATTAATAACCCGGAGACTCGGACGTGACAGGTGCCCTTCTCGCCATTCCATAACGGGCATCCCGCTCGCTTCTTCGTGTTTATCGGGAGCGGAACATTTCCGCGATCAAGAAGAAATTCTTTGAACAGACATTTTTTTTTATGGCTATCCCAGCTCTGCCCGGCTGATACTGTAGCTTCCGGTGACTCGAAGGATTTTAGAAACGTTTTGGGATCATCGCGTGATACAGAAAATATTTCTTAAGTTATTGTTTTTGGAAGCTTAAAAAATGAAATAGATACCGGTGCATGTGCAAAAAGCATACAGAGACCGTCAAAAGTAGATAGACAACCTGACACCTGACTGAACCTACCGTTCGGCTCCCACATTAAGCGGATCCACAAAGTACTGAAAATATCGATGTTTTGATTGTTCTGTGATGATTACAGGGATGCAGTGGTTCACCTACAAACAAGGTGTTCTCTTACTTTTGATATAACTCTGTATATGCAGATATATGTTGTTATTGTTGATACAAACAGAAAAAAAAAGTAAATATCTTTCGAACAGATAAAATTATTTAAAGCGAAAAAAAAAAGTGGGGCGGCGCAGTAGTTTGGTGGGTAACCTGATGGACCGCTAAGGTTCAAGGGTTCGAATTTAAAAGCAGGTCGCGACTGGGGCTTGGTTTGGTGTACCATCTTGGCATAGTACCTTGATTACTGCTCACGAGCACCAAACCATACCTCAGTAACTACTTGCTTGGTCACCCAATGCAGATGATACTCCACACTTCCTCCTTCTAGCTCACTGCTGGGAGACATCCTTAGACCTCAACAGTCAGGACTCGGGTTCTGCAAGGAGAAAACACACACACACACACACACAAAAAAAAAGAAAAATTTTTTTTAAATGTATTATTTTTGCTTTTTAGCTGAATTTTTGTTAGTTTGATACGTGCTACTTCTTTCTGTCTTTTGGTTTCAGTGCTAAAGGAAAAAAATCGGAAATTATCCAATGTATATAAAAATCACTAATTAATTAGTTAAATATGGATGCTTTATATGCCGACATTTTAAACTTTGAGCCCTTCTTTAACTAAGAGCAGAAAGAGTATTACTGAGATGCTATTTGAAAGCCACTATCTTTCACAACTATGACGCGCAGCCGACAGACACGCACAACTGTGACGCACACGAAGCTCTTTTGTACTCTCCATGACAGGTGAGTTATTACGTCACCAACACATGTTTGTAAAGGTCGAAAGTGTACTATTCATTCGTAATTTGTGACACTCGTAAGCTTTTACAAAATAAACTGCTTTTCAGTTTAAAAATTAAATATTTATTCACATATTTTGATACTAATATTATTAGGTAGACAATAATTCTGAAAGCTCGTACTGCAGTAATACAGACAGATTATTCAGCTCAAAGATGGATGAGCCATCAGCTGCTTCTTATTTAATCGTAAGACGTAATTCATCCACGGTAGCTAATCCTTCCCCTAAATTTAAATCATAATCTTTACTTTAGGCGACAGAGTCAGGGAGCTTTATGAAGCCCTCGTTCGCTGCGATTCCCAATGCATTTCTAACGCAGTAAGCGTATCGCCCTGAACAGCGCCATCAGAGAAGGTTCTTTCACGCGCAGCTCTCCAACTCAAAGATGTCTCCTTCTCCGCCATGACACTTGCAGTGTGGCTCCGCTCGAGACCCTGGGGGGGGGGTGGGCGGAAAGAACAAACGCCACAACTTTTCTACCTGTCCCTTCTCTTTTGAAGCAGCTGATGGCTCGATTACATCTCCAATATCCTCGATATGCGAGTTTAATTTAATCTCTTCCTTCCTGAAACATTCCGGGGAGGTGCCATCGCACCCTTTCCAGTCCATCGCGTCTGGCACGATAAGAGCAGCCAGACTGTACCCTAAATGAAGTTCCATTTACCACTTAATACACAACTGGCCGGATTACAGGCCATCGCACTCCTAATAGAGCTGTTTACCGGGAATTAATGGTACTTGTCGTTAGCATGACCCATATAAATACGTTTTAACTTAGATTAAAGGTGATATCTCTCAGCTAATCGGTTCCGTCTCTTTGTTTCAATAATTCAAAACTTTCCGGGCGCTGACCACCGAACCGTAATGTTCCATCAAGCACCCAGTAACTCCCAACTCATCATTCTGATACACCCGATAAAAATCTATCGATGAACGCTCTCTTTTGATCAGAGCCATTCTGTTAATGTTGGTTGTTGTTTTCTTTCTGTTCAAATGCCGCGTCGTCTCCTTTGTGTCCCTTTAAAAATTATTTTAATTATTCCGTCTCCTGGACATTCAGCTTTGACGAGAACGCAGTTCGATCGTTGAACGACGTTTGTGGAGAAAGAGAGAGATGGAGAGAGAGATATGAAGAGAGATGGGAGAGAGAGAGAGAGAGAGAGAGAGAGAGAGAGAGAGAGAGAGAGAGAGAGAGAGAGAGAGAGAGATATGAAGAGAGAGATAGATGGAGAGAAGAGAAAGATGAAGAAGAGAGCGAGAGAGAGAAGCGAGAGATGAAGAGCGAGATGGAGCGAGAGAGGGATGAAATAGAGAGAGCGAGAGGATGAAGAGAGCGATGGCGAGAGCGAGAAGGAGCGAGAAGGAGCGCGAGAGAGAGCGTCCGCACTCGCTCTTGAAAGAGCCCGAGCGAGCGAGCGCGAGATCGCGAGCTCGAGCGCTCGAGCTCTCTCTGCCCCGCTCGCTGGCGAGCGAGAGCTGCCGCGAGCGCTATCGCTTGAGCGACGAGACGCTGCGCGAGACGCTGAGCGCGCGCGGCGGCGCTCTGCGCGCGCGCGAGCGCGCTCGCGCGCGAGACTCGAGAGACTCGCTCTCTTTCTTTCTTAGTTCTCTTTGGAATCTATCGATCGATCGTGCCGGTTATTTAATTACGACGGACCTTTTCCCGCCCCAGTAGCCTTCACCGCAGGCGTATTACATGTCTGGTACACATTCTGTCCTCCTCCTTTCAGCTAGATGAACAACCGACTGACAAGCCTTATCTTCTAGAAAGGTTGCCATCGCAAGTATATATAAGTAACTCTCTGACTGCTCCAGCGCTAAGCATTTCCCACTTTGCGGTAATCCATCGGACGAATGGAAAGTAAACATACCATGAAGGAGACTCGAGTCGCTGTAAGTGGAATAGAGAGAGAGAGAGAGAGAGAAGAGAGAGAGAGAGAGAGAGAGAGAGAGAGAGAGAGAGAGATAATAGGATGAGAGCTAGATAACGAGAAAAATGAGAGGAATAGAGAGAGAGAAGTAGAGATGAGGGACGATGAGATGAAGGATATAGAGTGATTCAGATGGCTGATCTGCTGATGGCGAGCGAGAGAGAGCGAGAGAGAGAGAGAGAGAACAAGATAACCGATGTTACCAAATTTCCGATCGCATCATATCGATAGGCGAAAAGAAAATATCCCGAATTTTCTCAAATAGTTTATTTAGGTGATAGCTTAATGATAAAAGGAATATTTGTAACGTTTTGATCGAAATCTCGGGTTGGAACGTACCGACATAGAGCCAGGACGTCTCTCTCTCTCTCTCTCCCCCTCCCTCCAGCCCTCTTCATCTCTCTCTCGTTTTCTTTTCCATTATACGCAATTTAAAAAAAAAAAAAAAAAACACTTTCACTCTTAAAGTAATAATTCCTGTGGAGCTTTTGAAATTCCTTTCTTGATTTCCTATGAGAGGGACAGATCTGGAGACTGAACGAAGCCCAGATTTTGCAATTAACCGTACGCATGGATAAGGATGACGTCACACGAATATCACGTACAGGTCCCACTTTCACCCAAACGGAAGAAGATTAAAAGTGTATTCCTGGCTATAGATTGGATAATAAATGCTGCACTGGAAAGAGCTCCACTTTCTTTTTTAGTAAATTTTTTTTAAAAAAAAATATATATATGTTACTTCTGGCTTTTATCGATTATATAAACCTCGCAATGGTCCATACAAAGGCGAAACTTTCTGTATGTACAGTTCCTAGAGTTTGCTGCAAAAGGTTCCAAATTCCACTCCCTACTTAGTCCCCCTTTTTACGCTGACGCAGATATAACGTGATACAGAGTCCACACTATACATCTGATTGCGTTATCTAGACTGAAGCAGCGGAAGGTCCAAAAGACTTCACTGGCTCCCGAATTAAGACATTTCCCTTCCATCTCTCTCTCTCTCTCTCTCTCTCTCTCTCTCTCTCTCTTCTCTCTCTCTTTCTTTCCATCTCTCTCTCTTTTTTCTCTCTTTGTTCTCTCTCTCTCTCTCTCTTTCTCCTTTGTTCTCTCTCTCTCTCTTTGTTCTCTCTCTCTCTCTCTCTCTCTTTGTTCTCTCTCTCTCTCTCTCTCTCTCTCTCTCTCTCTCTCTCTCTCTCCCAGTGACGTTGCCAATTCAGAACTTGGCAACTTTCCTCTCACCCTCCCTCCCCCGCACCGTCCTCATCTCCCTAGCACTGTTTGATCCCATCAACCCAAGTTCTCTAAGGTCGCCCCTCTTTCCTGGAATCTCTGCTTCATTGTCTGTGCTCAAAATACCTAACTTTTCTCCTGGCTATGCTGTTAATCAGTAATACATGTTATTCCAAAGAAAAAAAATTTTCCAAAGAGATTAAAGTCCGTTTAGTAAAATCAAATATTAATTAAATGGAAAGTCAAATATATATATATTATAGACAGCTTTAAGCACAAACAATTTTTCCCCATCGGTAGATATAGACATCTGTCAATCAAAATCAAAGATTATGGTTTTTAATTGCCTTTATTTACTATTCTACGTAACAAATGAGGCTTAACGTATCTACTTTAGTTCAGTTAGTTTTCTCAAAACTTTATCTAAGTTGGCTTTTCCTTTTATTTCCCATAAAAAAATTAGGACAGATACTGTCTTTAATTCTCTTCGCTGTCAATTAAGTTAAAAATACAGACTTCCAAACGTAATTCCTTTTACCTGCTATCTTTAACGCAGGAATATCGTTAAGTATTGCTGATAAATTAACTCCTTGAAAATTAATATTCACCAGGAGCTTTATTATATTTAACTAATGACGTTATTATTTATACTTATTACTTCTCGGAGTTTACCATCACACGACAAGTCGAGGTCGGAAAACAGGTACTAAGATGGAAGTTAAGACGTCCGGGTAAACATTGGTCATTTTAAAAACATTTGCAGGAAATGTCAGTCAATTTTAAGCTTCTGATACTTTTAAAACTGGTGCGTTTGACGACAGAGCTCTCCTGTTAAGAAGACCACGTACAGCCAATGATATGCCGGTTACGTCATAGCGGTGTACGACGTTCGTATGGTTTCTCAGTTCGCTACTCTATTGAAGAGCTCAGCGTTGGTATTTGCCGATGTTTCATATCTCTTTTTTCTGGCACTAAGGAGTCAGACGGAACGGGAGGGCACCGACACAAGGACAGTTTACTTACTTACGCAGATGTTACGCGTTTGTGATGTATTTATATCGCTGGTGGAAGGGGGGGTAGGAGATCTTTATAGTGCGTGGAGATCGGGTCTTCACGCACCACCCCGACGATAACGACGTCGGCTTACGTGCGTCATCGCTAACCTGGCGAACGCCGCGAGAGGTAACACGGTAAACATTGGCAGAGAGTCGGGCACCAGCGATGTTCTTTGATGTCGAGCCGACCGGGCGGGCCGGCCAATTAGCTCCGGACTCCCCGCGCTGGCATCCACGTCAGAGGCGGACCGGTCCGGATCCATTGATCTGGCACAATCGGCTGGCGGCTTTGTATTCCTGCTGTTGTTGGTAGATCACCGCAAGGCGGGTCTCATCAACGGCTAAGCCAATCGAGACGGGAAGTTTATCCGCTTACTGACATACCTGGTGTCCTTGAGCGGACCCGTGTTCCTGCCATCTCTCTGCGGTAACCTAGCTTCCTCTTTTTTATTAAACAGACAAATAATATATAAGGTGCCAAAGCTGAGTTGGTATTAACCTGATAAGTTAAGCATAAATATATAATCTATAAGTCCTATAAAACTGGACTTAATCATGCCAATCTGGACCGTTCTCTTATATAGTTTTTTTTCCCTGCAGCCCGTGTTCAACATCCTCTTCACGATATCGACTGATCTTGAACTTCTTTAGAACCGAAAGCCTCCTACTGGGAAACCAACTCACGCTTTACAAGCCCAGTACTCAAAGGGTTAAAGTTAATAATCAAAATCTGTCATATAATGAGCGCCGCATACCGACCGCTATAAGAGGTACGCTACATATGCATATATATATATATATATAGATATATATATATATATATATACACTGGTAGTCATAATCATGGACTCACCGAAGAACTAATGATTCATGCAGCGGAAAGGGAGATATTTTGATGAAAAAAAAGATAGCAGTAAAATAACGATATAAGCTGTATATATATATATATATACTGTATATACCAATCCCTGTCCGAGGAAAATGATCACTCTTGAAGCACAAGTGATTTCTGTTGTGGTTCTCATGCTCATGAAGGGGTGGGTGACGCGCGGCAAGGACGCCATGAGATTCTGTATAATAGCATGGCGCACATTTTACCAAATGTTAGTTATTTTTTCTTTTACATCTGTGGAGGGGTTCCTGTGTTGTTTGTTTTTTTGGAGGGGAAAGAACCGACAGCCCTCCCTCCCTGCCCCTTTTTTTAAACTCTTCCGTGGGGTACTGGTCTTGGAGGCGCGACGGAGCAGATCGGTCTGGAACTGCGAGTTCCTTTCGTTAGGGGAAGTTTGCGTAAGATGATTATCGCGGGCAGAGCTCAGACGTCCCTCGATCATTGTCGCCGGGGTCGGACTCCCCCAACGTCTCCGGTCGCTCGCCTGCCCCCCCCCCTTATTCTAGAGCTTCCATGTCTGATACCGGTTGGCTGCGAGCAGATCTCCTGACATGCCCGACTCCTCAGGCTCGTCAAAGAACAGAACATACACCGAGAATGTCCCGAATTAGTGAACTCGAGGCCCCCTTGTAAATCTGCGCTCCACATCGTACCCTAATGTGTGCATGTGACGTTCACCTGTGCGTTGGAACCAATTTACGGTGCTGGCGATTTCCGCAAGTCCTGTCCAAGACTTCGACTGTACCTGGCGGACAAATGTCTCTTCTGGCTCGTTCTGTAACAGGTGATGGCCGTCCTAGCTGATAGCCGGGTCCTTCATCCGTCTGTCGGACGTTAATTATGGTGTTATGCATTCTACCATTTTGCGAGGCTACGATCCCGCGTCATCCGTTTCTCGTTTCGGTTCTATTCTAATCGGTCAGACACGTAACCCTCGCGTAAGCGGCGCTATATCACGAGCGCCACCTGTAGGAGACATTTGTTTGGCATTCCACCGTCTCTATTTTGGAACGGATAGAGATATCTCGCCTATTTCATTATTTTCCGTGGGCTCTCACTTCAAACAGGTAAGTTTCTCTCCGTATGTAATTAAGGCATCTACCTAGAACATACACCTTTTTTTTTTGTTGTTTTGTTACAATCAAAATTTAAAAGTCGCCATTTGTTGGGGGGAGGAGGAAGATCTGCAAATCTAGTTTACAGGAATTCGCAAATTATGTACATGTGCAACGCAGTGCTGCCCCCTATGGGCAGGGAGACTCAGCCCCGGTGATTGCGTTCAAGCTCGTCCTTATCCACGTCGGACTGCCAGGAAGGCAGCGCGGCGCGTGTTCTTGTCGGTTAGTGTATTTAAAGGCTCGATGCGCCGACGAGAGAACAGTAGAAGGGATGGGGGGGAAGGAAGGGGAAGCCCCCATAACTTCGGTTGCAATGGGCGGCTTGCAAAAATAACTTTTTGAAAAGCCGCGTGAAGACGGAAGTCGTTTTGCTTGTGGGACAGAGGCGAGAAGATACCCGGATTTCCGGTGAACACGCTCACCGTGCCGGAAGACAGTTTGGAATCTTCCGAACGAGAAAGCTTGGAAATTCCGGAAATGGCGCTTCCAAAGGTCTCCTGCAGATTTGTATTAATCCTAATCAAACGTCGTCGACAAAGAGAGAGAGAGAGAGAGAGAAAAGGAAGCCATAGACTGATATTTGCGAAGACGATGTACGATCGATCGTAGAAAGCGATTATTTCGACCGACGGAAGTGACGTCACGTCGTTGTTATTTCGCCCGCCCGCCCCACCCCCCCGGGTCACCTCAGAGGTGGAATTAATTCTGCAACTGAAATTAAAAAGTAAAATGTCAGACTTCTTTTTTTTTTTTTTTTTGAGTGCATTGGAAAAGGGTCGATACCTTTTCGGCTCTGTGGCGCGGTAATTCAGCGGCACTGCTAGGATCGAGGATCCAAGTTCGAACCCCGGTCGGCGGTCAGCTTTGCTTAGCGGTACCTCTTTTGTTGTTGTTGTTGTTGTTGTTGTTATCTCTCGCTTCACCAGCCGGCCGCGTGAATCTCTCTCTCTCTCTCTACAAATAACAGACGCAAGTTTCTAACAGGAACTTTCTGCCGCAGGCGTTCGGCTAACACACCCACCCACTCCCAGAAACTTGTTTATCTCCACTTGGTTCAGGGAACAAAAACCAGGGCGTCTTCCTCCGGTGATTTACGTAGGGCGGGTTCGAAGAAGAAGAGACCTTCCGCTGACGCTAGAGGTGTCCTAAGAGATCGCGATTACAAGATGGCTAAAACCCACAGCGTGGCTGGATATTAGAAAACGCTTTTTTAAAATTATTATTATTATTATTAACATAAGCGGTAATTAATTAATAAATTATCGGTAAACATAGTAGTTAATGCCATCAAAATTGTGTTTGGTAGATCTCTTTCTCGCGGAGTCTTGCAGAAGCAAAGATGGCTTCCAGAACTACTAAACCGGAAGAAACACAACCGTTATTTGGCCTCGTTTCCGGTGCCAATCTGTTTAAATCGGGAGCTGAACGCAAGTTAGTCGACTACTTACGAGAGAAACTTTTTCCCTAAGCGACATTTCTTCTTTTTTTTTTTTTTGTACAATTTATTATTAACTGGAATACGTGAAAGAAAGCTGAACACGATTCGGAATGTATACGAGTGCGGTTTATCTAACGGCGCGGGCTATACGAATAGAGCGGGTTATAAAAGCTTGTCTGCACAAGCTGCCGGGTTCCGCGCTGCAAAAATAGACTAGGAAAGGCGATTAGTCTTTTCTTCTAATGTTTCATAGATGAAAAGAAAAAGCGAGAAAGATACCTGGAGTTAAGAGAAGGAAAAACAACAACAACAACAAACTCCGTACAAAATAATTGGTTTCCATTGGTAATCGTCTTAACTCAAAAGCCAGCGCCTAACAGGAGCCAGCAGCGATTGTCTACGTTGGCACGTCAAATTAAGGAATCGCGAGATAGTAACTGAGCCCTAATGGTCTGAAGGTGACCCGCGTGCCAACTTGGTAACGTTTCGTGCGTAGACAAAGTCATAGTTCGACGGCATGTGCTGAAATGGTTGCTAAGAAACAGGAACTCTCCCCCCTCTCGCGGCTAATACCAGATCAAAGGGTTGGAAAGTTTTAATAGATGTGGTGCCTGAGGATCGTGATCTTCTGTATTTTTTTTTTTTTTTTTGAAAAGAAAGTATACCGAGCTTTGATTAATTAGGGGAATCCAACTAATCGAACAAACATCTATTTTATTTGCGTAAATTCTAACGTTGACCGTGCTCGTTAAAATCAGTAGTCCCGTTGCTGCGCGACAGGTGGCAGGGCAGTAGCCACTTGGGAATGAGTACGACATAAATAGTGTATAGCAGAGAGATGCGTCGGAGTTTCTCTCAGAGAGGGTAGGGGTGGGGGGCGTAAGGATGTAGCCCATAAAAAGAGTCATGTGGGAACATTGGTTAGAAATGAACGTCGGGGGGGGGGGCTATGTGGAAAGGTCTGTTACTTTTGGAAATTTTCCGGTATTTTCTGTGCTGCCATATTTCGCGTGAATAAAATCAGTTATGTTCCGGTAGTGGCTGCTTTTAGTTACTTAGGGCCGCTACTTTAGTACGGCTATGACACACACACACACACACACACAACACACACACACACACACACACACACACACACACACCACCCAAGCAAGGATTGCCGGTGAGCTCTATTCACATCTATGACGTACTTGTGTAGCTGAGCGTCAGATAGCAATCGTGCACAACTGTGACATCACAAGGCTATCGGTTGTCTTCTTGACAGGAGAGCCGTGGTGGCGTTGCTCGTGCGTACTTGCAAAAAATGCGAAACGTTAAAGAGATTAAGGACTTGTGCGGATTAGGGTTAGGGAGCAAACCCGAGTCTGTCAGCAGAATTCAGCCGATGGTAGGCATCTCTCTCTCTCTCTCTCTGTCGGTAAATACACGTAAGGTAAGTCAGAAGAAGTCTTTCGGAAATGAAATTCTTCTTTCTTTTTTTTTTTTTTTTTAAGGGGCAGTTCCTGTGTAAAATGAAAGTATGAAAAGAAGATAATAAATACACTGGTGACAGACTACGCTCGCCTGAACTAATGCCTATAGTAACCGGTTTGTCCACAGAGAACAGCTGTTTTCTTAGGCTATACTAGAACGAAAGCACGCGAGAGGACGTACGTCACAGCATGGGGGTAGATAACTAATTAATAATTATTGTTAACATACATCTAAGTAAAACCAGAATAAAGGGGTTCTTCTAATAAATACAAGAGACATTCAAATGCAACCCCTGACTAATACCAGTTAATAATATAATAATAATAACAACAACACAACAACAACAACAACAACAACAACAATAATAATATAATAATAATAATAATAATAATAATAATATAATAATAATAATAATAATAATAATAATAATAATAGGATTTGAACGCTTATACATCCATATTGGAGCATCAGTGCCCAGCCAAAATAAGAATTAGTTCTGATGTCGTCGGAAGGGGTGGACGCCAAACCGAAACGTACCTCGGCAACCACCCGCTTAGCGCGACCAGGGGCCGATAACTCCGAGCCCCATACCCCTAGCCCCCTCTAGCTCACCGATGACGGGCGGTGCTCTCGAGATTCTGAAAGTCAAGTGCAGTGAAAAAAAAAAAAAAAAAAACCCCTAAACAAAGGATAAATTAAATCTTTCTGGGTAAAAATAGGCAATCGAAATTTATTCGGGATCAAAGATACAACATCCAGCCGCTACCCAGAGCGATGAGAAAAAAATATATAGGACACAGAAAAACCAACGTTTTCTTGTTGTTTGTCTGTTTGTTTTCTTTCTTTCTCGGAAAACTTCGCCGTGTGCGCCCCTTGTATTAAAATCCCGGATTTGTTCAGTGTTCAAAGTTTCTCCGAATATCTGTCTTTTCTCTCTTCTTAAAGATCCACAGGGTGTGCATTTGGAGAAGTAGAGGTTGTTTCCTCTAAAGGTACCACGTGTATCTCAAACGATGACGTAATATGCGGCTCGAAGACGACGTCCCGCGCCCAGTCGCAGTTCATCCTCTGAGTCGGACACCGATCCTGTGCACGAACAGATGCCTTATTTTCTCACTGCCATCGAGTTAGTCAAAAAGAAATTAAAATCTCAAGCGTGATTTAGTAATCAGAGTTACCTCCCCTAAATTTCTCAAATGGAGGCTGGTTGGCGGAAGTTGATAGTTCTGTTCTTCCTAACCGCCATTTTTGCGGTTAACGTTCTACACATTAATTTTGTACATCCGTCACTTTAAGTAAAATAATATTTTTTTTTCTTTGAGGGGTCGGAGAGGAGAAATCGCCAGTAGACTCTCCGCGTCTCCGTTTGTTTGTTTGTTGTTGTTTTTTTCCCAAATGTTCCTTCGTGTACCTCCTCCCCGGAGAATCTGCGGTGAGAGTAGGAAGATGGCGAGTTCCGTTCTGTCGTCTCTCTCCCTCTCGCCGCCTCATCCTTCTCTGATGCTGTCCCTCTTCGAGTAGGCGTTCACGGTCGGCCTGAACGCCTTCCGGAAGGGGCCGCTGCAGCACAGGTAGACCATGGGGTTGAGGGCCACGGGGAGGTAGCTGCACCACGCCGCTATGCTTACGAAGGTGTGCGACAGCCTGTGGTAGGAGTCGAAGATCTGCCAGTAGGAGAGGACCAGGTAAGGGATCCAGAGAAGGTCGAAGACGACGTTCACGATGACGAACAGCTTGGTAAGGTGCTCGTTCTTCACCACCCTCAGGTTCACCGTCCGACCCAGGTGCCGCGGCGGCGCCTGGAACCCGTTGGCGATCGGGTTCAACCAGGGGTTCTGCCGGAACCCCGTAAAACCGTTCAGCCAGTTCAGCAGCGCCTGGCCGTTGGCCCCGGGGCCGAAGAAGGTCCAGTTGTTGCTCCGCGCGGGCTGGTGGGCCAGCGGGTGCATTTTGCGATGCGTGCGCAGGAAGATGAATATCCGGTAGTAGAGGAGCAGGGAGGCGGCCATGATGAACGTGAAGACGAGGACGAAGATGAGCGTGTCGTTCATTTTGTAGTGTTTGTGCGCGTAGGTGCACTGAGCCTCGTTGGGGACGAACGTGTAGCTGCCCAAGCCGAAGATGGGCGGGAAAGAGACGACGAAGGCCACCCCCCAGCCGAGGACGATGACGGCGAGAGAGATGAGCCCGCCCGACTTCCGCCGGTGGAACCGGGTGTAGACGACGGCCAGGTGGCGGTCGACGGAGATCTCGAGCAGGGCGATGGCGGAGCTGTAGACGAAGAAGGTGTTGGTGAAGGCCAGCAGGGTGCAGGCCGACTCGCCGTACACCCACACGTATCCCTGGATGACGGTGGTCAGCACGAAGGGCAGGCAGAAGACGGAGCGGGCCAGGTCGGACACGGCGAGGCTGACCAGGTAGTAGAAGGGAGACCGGTGCAGCCTCTTGTCCCTGATGATCGTGTACACCACCACGCTGTTGCCGAGGATGCCGGTGAAGATGATGAGCGCCAGGGAGATAATCTTCAGGGCCAGCGCGTACTGAGGTTCCGAATGATGCGGGTAGGACGTCTGCGAATAAATCTCCGTTTGCATTTCGGAACCGACCCCCTCCTCTCTCTCTCTCTCTCTCTTCAGCAGCAAAGAGCGTCCGTCGATGACACGTAAACAACAACAACAACAACAACAGCAACAGCACAGGAGAAAATCAACGAACCCATGTCGGCCGGCCTCCTCCGACTACGCCCCGTGGTGGCTGCTGCTACTGCTGCTGCTGCTGCACCCAGCTAGGGCGGGGCCTGCACGGCATCCATACGCGGCGGAGATGAAAGAGCGAGTCGGCGGAAATTTCCAGACGCGGCGGAGGAGGAAGATCGGCTCGGCTCGGCGCTGCAGCAGCCAGTGTGGATGGAGGATGCGCCGTCGGCCGGCGAGCGGCCCCGCGTAATCAATGAAATCACACCGCGGCGGAATCTCGCGGAGCTCCCGAGGAGGAGGAGGAGGAGGAGAGATGATGATGATGATGATGACGGCGGCGGTGATGCGTTCCGTTCCGTTGTTCGGGAGATACAGAGAAGGGGGATACAAGTGTCTCCGCCCCGTGCGGGTGGCGGCCGATCAGCTCGGGAACGAGGCCCCCCAACCACCTCGCTCGCGCGGAATTCCTATGCAGGCTCCGGCTCCAGACGACAGGTGCTTGTTTTCAGCAGGGGGCGGCGAGTGGAAGGCTAGGGTTGGTTTTCCGCGCGCGATCCCACGGATCTCCGCAGGCGATCGGTCACCCCAACCTCGTCGGCTACCATTCGCGTTGCCCTGGAAACCGGATAACCTATGCGTTCGTTCCTGAATATAAATTAGCAGCACGTGACCAATGGCTATTTTTCGAGGGGTGGGAGAGGGCCGACTTCGCGGCAGCGGGAACGTGAGTGAGTGGAGGGGCCGTCTCTATTTCCCCATAGATAATCGATACCCTAAACATGGAGACCGATAATAACAGCAGATGTTGGGGGGGGATAAAAAAAATAACGGGCACCGGTTCGGACAGAGTCTCTCTCTCTCGGCCCCTCGCGTTTCCTGACCAGCTCCTCCCTCCCCCCACCACCTCGTCTCGCCGTCGCCATCACCTACCCCCGACTTACCCAGATCGGTTAGTCGCTGAGATGGGGACGGAGTCGATCGGTGCAGCACGTCCTTGATTAGCGACTAATAATTAATCACCGATTTAGGATCAATCAGCTTTAGTAACCCCTATCTCTCTGGCCCGGATACCTGCTTACCTCAGCGTGTTTTCAGCAGCGATGATAATAATAAAGATGAGGAGACTCAGTTAACTACTTTCGTCTGTCGCTATTTCTGGTGGACTCGCACGCAAGGGTTTTAAATGCCGACGATTCAAGGGGCTGGGAAGGATGGGTCACGGTAGCCAGTAGGGGACGGCATCAGGTCTGACAGCGACTGGAGCCCACGTGACGCGTGATAGGCAAAGTTCGGGGATCAAGGACCCTCCTCGTCTTCCATAAAACCGTACGGAATCCCAGACTCCGGCCCCAAGGGATAAAGCTCGCCCGCCGGGCGTCGTCCCCGTCAGATTGGCCCTTTCACTCCTTGTTGTTGACCCTTTGAAAATAAAGCGGAAAGATCGTGTTCTACCCGAGTCGATCCACTTCCGCTTCCGCCCCCCCCCACGTAATGACGTCACGCGGGTACGTGACGTAGTCCCTGCGTCACAGGGGACGAGATGCCATTCCGTGTCTACCAGCCGAATAACCAAGAGTCTGCCACATGGTTTCGGGCGCTGGTCTATGACCAAGTTTGCCATCTTTTCCTAGGGCTTCAGGCTTGAGCCTGACCTCCCCCCCGGGTGGGGCTTGTATTGTAGGCTCGCTAGCTGGGAGGGAGAAGCGATCACCGGGGTGGTCCTGGACTCCGGATCAGGGATCACAGGGCAACTGCTTTCAGGCTACAGTCGGGGCTTCCGCCCCAGAAATCACACACGATGGACTTTGAGGGCCCTCCGTCACCGAGCTACCTACGTGGGGCGACGGATCGCGTTTAAGTGGGGTAACTCGTTCGTGTCTTACTGCTTCGCTTCAGCAAAGAAGTACCGACTGCAAAGCATTGATAACGGGGGGCGATATCGAGGCTACCGGGAGGGGGCGCGCCGCGGGCGAAGCGGTCGGGAGAGAGCTCCGCCGTGAGTAATAGCGCATCTGATTAGCTCTGATGTAGACTTTCGTTTATCGGATTAGGGAACCCCAGCGTTCGCAGATGTCGTTGGGGCTGTTTGCTGGCTTGGGGGGGGGGGGGTGGGGTCCTGCACCCGCTGACAGGTTATTTCCCGAATTAATAACGATTTTTATTAAGCTTATTAGATTTATCAAAAAGTGGGAAAGGGAGTTGGAGAGGGGAGAAAGTATTGCCAAATTTGCTGGGGAGGGTTTTGTTTCTCTAATGTATGAGTGATTAGGAAAGGATTCGATCATGCGCCGTGAAACCGGAAGCAACGACAGAATTCCTCATCGAGAACATTTAACGAAGCGCGAATCCCCTGTCCAACAGCTGCCACCGGTGACCTTAGGATGCGAACAAGCACCTGCCGTTCTTACGAGTAGAAGAAGAAGAAGAAGAAGAAGAAGAAGAAAATGCTTTTGACAGTCATAGCTGCGATATTAGTTTCCGATGCTTACGAGATTCCGGTTTTAGACAATCGATAACACTGGTCAACACAATATTTTTGGCAGGAAAAGTGAGACTGGTTTCTGGGGTTTTCAAGGGCGCTGAATCCGAATCTGACATTTGTTTTTTCCAAGTTGGCTCTAGTTTTGGAGATATCACAGGGGGGTCGTTCGTCTGAAATCACCCATTCGCGACCATAACTAAACGTACAAAAAACGGCTAAATAGTGCAAAAATGTCAGATATTGATTTTTTGATAATCCAAAACCACAAAGACAGTGTAAAATCTCAATCTAACAAGTTAAGTTAGATATAACATCATTTCATTTATTAATAAATGAACACTTTTCATATATTTCGAGAATATACAAAAAATTTGCTAAAATTTGCTGAATTTTAATTCTCCAAGGGAAAAAAACATTTACATAATCAGTTTATATCATAAATTAATGCAAAGCATTATTATACACTAGATTCTTAGTTACAATGAACACACAAAACAATATTTTATTCACAAAAGTGAAATTGACGTTTATACGATTTTCGCTTGTGAGCAACTTTCGGGCAGTCTCTCAAAAGGTTCCAGCAGTAGTCTGCCATCATGTGCTCATCCCATTTGCCTTGATACCTCTCTTCCATTGTTTTGATGTCTTGATGGAATCTCTCTCCTTGCTCCTCACTGTAATCACCAAGATTACCAGGAAATCTGTCGAGGTGGCTAAACAAGAAATGAACTTTGATGCTCACATTTGCCCCTAGTTTTTCGTATGCAGTAAGCATCTTACGGACCAATTGCTTGTAATTGTCAGCTTTGTGATTTCCCAAAAAGTTTGTCACTACATCTGTGAAGGACACCCAAGCATTTAACTCAACCATGTTCATATGATTAGTGAAGTCAGAATCCCTCATGAGCGTTCGAATCTGAGGTCCATCGAAGATGCCACCTTTAGCTTTTTCGATGGAAAGACCTGGAAATTGCCTGCATATGTACTTGAAGCAATCCCCATCTTTGTTCAACGCCTTAACAAACTGCTTCATGAGCCCTAGTTTTATGTGCAATGGAGGGAGATGATTCTATCCCTGGGTACCAAAGGCTCATTGATGACGTTGGCTGTGCCGACTTCGAGACTTTCTCGTTCTGGCCCAGTTTCTCCCTTCTCCAGTGCTGGATTCTTGCTCTGCTATCCCACAAACAAAGAAAGCAGGGATACTTTGTGTACCCACTTTGCTGACCAAGCAGAAAATTCACCATTTTCAAGTCCACACAAATCAGCCATTTATGAGTGTAAAATTCTTAAATACTGTTTTAAAAACACTACATACATAATAATTATTATGTATTTTCTGATATTATTGAATCATTATAATGATTATAATCATTATAATGATTCAATAATATCAGAAAATTATTATTTACTGCTTCTATATTGAAGTATTTCAGGGAGAATTTTAGCAGTTTAGGCTTATTTGAGGCTATCATATCTTCTAAACTAGAGCCAATCAGACAAAACCAATGTTATATTCGTAATCAGCGACCTTCAAAACCCCAGAAAACACTCCTAGATGGTCTGCCAAAGAAAAAAAATAAAAATTTGTTGACCAGTGTAATCAGCATTCTGGCGGGAACACGGTTAAACCGACAGTGTTAAGCATTTTTTGGTGGCAGCATCATTGTGAGAGTGGGCATCATGGCAGGTCACCCACCAGTTCGCGTAGTCTAGGGTTGCCGACAGAATGGGAACTAAGCATTTTTGGTGGCAGCGTCATTGTGAGAGTGGGCATCATGGCAGGTCACCCACCGGTTCGCGTAGCCTAGGGTTGCCGACAGAATGGGAACTTTAACAGCGAGAAAGGTTAACCGAAGTATGCTACGGTTGGTTGAACACTGTGTATTAACACGGACTCGGGATCCGTGGTTGGCCTCTTTGATCGTTGAGAAAAGCGTTATTGGCCCTAAAATAACTTGTTTTGTTTTTCTTCTGACGAAAGTAGATCAACTTAGCCAGGAATCTTATTTATACCACGAAAGCTAGAATTCAAGCTTCGGGAGATAATTTGACCGTCTTGGGTTGCTAGTTGGTGGTGGGAGGGCCTTTTCCCCCCAAGATACGGTGAAGGGCATCAGTTAACAGTGGCAATCATACGATCGAAACCTTAGAGGTCAACAAGCTTTTGAAAACTTAGTGTTTGTGTGGAACTTTTCGAGAAAAGAAACCTTAACATGAAAATGCACCTACAACATGTGATGCCACAGTCCTCATCTCCGGGGGTGAGCGATCTTGGAAACCCACGTGCAAATCTATTATCCCACCTAATCCGTGTACATCTTTGCACAGTCTCTCTCCGAAGTAAGATCACCCATAGAATTTCGACAGGTGAGAAGAATACCGCTGCTAGACGTATCCCTCTACCACGGCGCCATCGACAGTTACACGTGCAATCGACGACACATCGCAACTGGGAGTTGAACCGTCGGCGCCAGTGTTCTTTACCACGCACGAGTCTAGATTCTGTCTATACATCAGCGTCGCACAGGCCCGTTTAGGGGTATGGAAAGGTGGGTACCTTGTAGCCGACAACAGAAACATGGCAGGGATCCCAGCCTTCCGTACAGACGATCAGAGAAATAGTCCTGTCACTTAGATTCAACAACACGTGCTGGCAGTCAGACGGACTTGGGGAGTGCCCGGACAAGCCATCAGAAACAGTCGTCCTGGCAAAAAACTCGACAAGGGTCTAGCAGCAGCAAGCGATCGTTTGTGATGGAAGTCGGCTGAACGTTGGATTTTTCCGACGGAAGATTGTGCCGCGCATTCTTCCAGTTTATGGTCGGGTGGGAGGAGGAATCATGGCTGGCAGGAAGACCCAACTGGTAATTTGCTCAAAACCGTGTGGCCGGTCCGAGTTACCCGGAAGACTGAAGTCCTGTCACCTCCTCATCAACTGGTAGCAAAAGTTCATATTCTAGAACAGCAGGCCATGGCTGACATCATAATGCACTAGCCAGCCATGTCCCTAGACCCTTCATCCATTGAACATCTCTCGCAAGCGCTTGGAGATCTGGTTCATGGCCTGGCCATGTGACACCAGATAGAATGCTCAGACGTCTCTTTTCAAACATACACAGATGATGCGTCATCCACACACAGTCCCGAAGAGGCCTCATCCAATACTGAGAATCCCAATCAGTCACCATGACCCTTTATTATTCTCACAGTTGCTGATTTAAAAAGCAAGCATTCGAAACTAGGACTCATCAGACAAGAGTTTAGCCACACTGTCATCTGACAAGACTTTTAAAAATGTTTCATTTCCATTACACAACCTCGGTAGCTGGATCTGTGATGACAATGGACCATTCCTTGCAGATTATCAAGCCAATTGGAATTTTGTGAGGAACAACTAAAAAGGAAGCAGTATTCTAAAAAAAAAAATAGCCAAGGGCTTCATGTTAAGGTTTACTATAACATGAGGATCATGCACCACCAAAATCCTTCTCTAGGCAAGTCAAAGGATGGCACTGGAGCCCTGCTACATTTTTGTTCTGTCCTATCAGCCATAAATCATTAGTGCAATGCCCTGCCACAGTAGTTTATCAACATGTTGTTGTTGTTGTTGTGGAAAATGATAAAGACAAGTTATGGAGTGAAATTCTTTTGGCATTGAACAAGATTTGTATTGGTGTGCTCCAGGCTCCGTTCTTGTGAGGTTTCTTTAATTCCAGCTTCCATGCAGGGGGGCGGACAAAGACAGTTTGCTCTCATCTGATGATCTAGATGTGCCCACAGCTGCTCAGATTCATATCAGGGCTTTTTTGGGAGAGCAAAGACGCACAGAAGTTGAACGTCTTGATTCCTCTTCCAGAATGGTCATACAAGAGGGGTGACAGCACGCATCACCAGTCTCCAGAATGCAGGCATCAAACCTCAGTACACCTTGTGCAATACAATGGTAGATGTTCCTTTGAAACAACAATGTACCCTGGGACAACACAAGTTCCATGTTTCCACCACACCAGGTTTCAACCCATACCATTATGCTCCCTGCTTCCATACTTAATGTGGGCTGAAGATCCTTGTTAGATCATCTCCAAATCCAGCTGCAATCCTGACAGACTAATCAGAAAAAGTTCTCAAGTTTTGCAAATCTGACAAGACCTTCCAAATATATTACTCCTTCTGGACAGAGGGCGGGGTGGGGGGGTGTCTCACACGCCACACCACCCCTGTAGCCGAGTCAGTGATGACAGCGGACCATTCGCCAGCTCATTTCCATCACATGGGTAATGTCAGCAAGAGAAACATCACTGCAAGTGCAGACATGGCAAGAGATAGCATCCTTGTCATTGTCACCATTTAATGCCTGCTGAGATATTCACCCTCCCAGGTCTAATAAAGAACGTCTCTAACATGATCTCAGGTGAACACAGAAACACTATGGAACAGAAGCTTTAAACACAGTGATTGCGCACACCCATGCATCCAATATATAATTACACCTGAAATATGTAAATTTCGACCAGACCAGTCCATTTACAGGGATGGATAAACTAATTATTATATAGTGATGATGTGGTAGGGGGGGAGCACGTAAAGTTATTCCTAGTGTAAGTGGTGCCTTTCGCCGTGTTATCATCACAAAACACTAATAAGTTGTGGCATGAGCTACAGACTCTGCCCTCTAGTGTACTTTAAAAAGCACAGGAATACAGCATCCTGGACTCATACCCATAATTTTGGGATAGCAACAACTACATAAATACTGCAATGGGTTAATCACCCAATGGATATGTGTAATATCTTACCTGAATAGATTCCAGGTTTTCTAGTATTTCTAGCTAACCTATTGGAACAGGTTCAGTTTGTAGGAAGAATTTTAAAAAAAATTAAGATTTACATTTAAAAAAGAAAAAAGAAAAGAAAAGAGTGGACAGAAAGGATATTTTTGTTATTTACAGTTGTCAGCACCTGAGGTTATGGCTTTTAGTTCACGATAACCAAACCCGACCAGTGAAGCGAAGCGGATTTCAAAGGAAATACAACTGCCTGCAGGAATTGGCCGAAATGGCAGGAGATTCACTCTACCACCAACCCAACCCAACCCAACCCAACAGTAGCCGGGCGTCGTGCTGTCACGCAGCTAGAGCTCTGGAGGAGGCCACTGGTGAAGCGCTGGACCGAATGATTTCCCTCTCACTTGCTAGGACAGATGACGACGACGATGCAACGTCATCCCCGACAACGGCGTGGGTCAAACGATGCGGCAGAGACAAAGAAAGGCAATTTGAAATAGTAGCAAACACCAGGAAGTCGTTGCGATTTCCTTAAAAACGTTTTATTGCCAATAATGTGATGACAGAACGAACATGGTTCGTTTCGTGGTGCTTAATTCTCTCTCTCTCTCTCTCTTTTTTTTTAAAATAAAATAATAAAAATACTTGGTAAAAAGTTCTAGGTTCTTAGGAAAATATGTACACAGAAAACAACAACAAGGACTTAGTTCTGTTGGATGTTCTTATATAATACGACTATGCCAGCCAGACAGACATTAAAACAAATAAAAGCAGTTCCAACATTTTTTTTTTCCTCTCTCGTTTTCATTTCCTTTGGTTTGTGGTAGAATGAGAAGCATCTGTAAACCCACAGCATATGCTCCAGTGGCTTTATATGGAGAGAGAACATGTCACAACTGCGAAAAGACAACCTCTTCCTACCCTAATGTTGTATTATATGACTCAAGTTCAATCCAGGAAAAACTTTTAGAACAACAACAGCAGATTCTATGCATACCT
Source organism: Nautilus pompilius (assembly GCA_018389105.1). Classification (NCBI taxonomy): domain Eukaryota; kingdom Metazoa; phylum Mollusca; class Cephalopoda; order Nautilida; family Nautilidae; genus Nautilus; species Nautilus pompilius. The sequence continues at coordinate 91,916 of JACATO010000843.1, read as the reverse complement.
GAAGCTAGAATGTTATTTTATAAAAATAATAAAGATCCTCTATTTAGACGAGGTAATTGTCATCCTTCCGTTTCTTCTTTGTGTTCTTCTCTCTCTCTCATGTCTATCTCCACATAATATGCATGAATGACCACTGCAGCACATCAGGCAACTCCCCACAGACATTAATGAATGTGTGGCTGGCGTACTCTCTTACATGGAAGAATTTTAACTAAGTTTTGGTACAAACCCCCCCCCCTCACATCCCTGTGGTATTTTCTGATCATGAGTTTTCTCCCTTAGTTCTCAGGCTAGTTTCACATATATTATCATATTTATTAGTTGTAAAAATATGATAACAACAACAACAATAACAACAATAATAATAATAATAATAAGGGTAGTCAAAAACAGAAACACTAATTATCTGAGAACTGGAAAAAAAGTTGAAAAAAAGATTACAAAGGATCAGAAAAATATTTACACAAAATTATATCTGCTACCAAAAAGGTAGATATTTACATTCCTTGTATTCAATATTATAACCTTTAAGAAGAATAAAAACAGCATCCACTTCTTACTTTAAGTATATAACTGTATAAAAAAATAGTTATGATTAGAAACTTTTTTTTTTAACATTGGTTTTTTTAAACACTCCATACACTTAGAAGGAAGTAAACTCCCATTGACAGGCTCACGTGAAGAGTTTGCGGTAGATTGATGCATGCATAGAAAGGTAGGCCTAACACAAGATCAAGGTATCATAGCAAGCCATTTTCTCCGAGAAGTAACTTCCTGCAATAAGTACACGCACACTACACAGCTTTAGCATGTGATTTAAAATTGTAAAATGATAGAGACAAATGATGATGGTGTTAATAAAGAGAAATATCTACAATTATTTTACCTTAAACTCTAGCCTACCAGAAGCCTAACTCACCAGGAATGATAACCAAAAATCGTTTTAAATACTGAATGCCATTTTTTTTTTTTGCTTTTCTGAATTTTTAGTTTATTTATTTAGATATTAACTATATTGATGGAAGGGACATAAATCAAATTGTCTTCAATCAAATCTGGAGAGTGGTAGGCAACGAGTAAAGCTTTATATCATTAGGGTTCATTTTAAAATCACTTATTATCTTCAATGGAAAAAAAAAAAAAACAAAAAATATATTTACTGAGGCTACATCATAGGTTGGGAATCTTCTGTATTTGAAAGATATTTCGCCTTGTTTTGTCCCTATCCAGCATTTTAAAAATTCATCATAAATACATTTAGCCAAATATCCACCATCTTAAGTCTTTTGTGTTACTGCATCCATATGCAAAAAAGTCTTATACATATTTTGTAGATGTAAGGCCCACTCCCTCTCTGTCTGTTTGTGTGTACAGTCCACTCTTATTCATTAACTGTGTGTCTTCACTAACCTTGAGCTATGCCTACAGAAGAAAATGAAAACAAACAAAGGGACGAGCCTAGCCTAATATTATTAAGATGGAGACCCCTAGATGACGTTCTAAAGCTAATGGCGTAATGGTCACTGCTTTCCAATTAGCAACTCCATTACGTGAAACGAAGTCTATATAAGTTTTAAAAAACAAATGGATGAAATCGAAAGATTACACAAATGTTGTCATTGAACTCTGGGTCATTGGAGCACCATGATTAATTGGATAGCCATCTCTATCAAACTTGAGGTGTCTGTCATCGTCGTCGTCGTCGTGGTCGTCATACTGGTCACGAACACTTCTCAGCTGGTAGTCGCGGCCATTTCTCGGCTGGTAGTCACGGCCATTTCTCGGCTGGTAGTCGCGGCCATTTCTCGGCTGGTAGTCGCGGCCATATCTCGGCTGGTAGTCGCGGCCATTTCTCGGAGGATCATATGGTTCATTTCTAGAATAGTCGTCAAACTCATCTTTACTAAAATAGTAGTCACGGACATCATTCGTGGATCCGCCCTCTCTTCGATAGGAGTCCTCATCACCTTTGGGCACGAAATCATTGTCATACCTGGGGTAGGACTCCTTTGTGTCTTTACCATGGAAATCCCTGTAGTCATTGTCGTTGTCATAGTAATCTTGGAAATCATCATCATCATCTTCATAATCATCGTAAGCCACATCACTGTAACTGGGTGGACGTTTCTCAGAACCAGTTCCAATGGAACTTTTGCCATTATTGTCTTTGTACCTGTAACGAAAAGAGAAAAAAAAAACAATAGATAAGTAAACTAAACTATATATATATATACACACACATTCCATCTATTTATTACTACTTGGGGACTAACAACAGCTTTTGTACCACCTTTCTTCTCTTATAATTATCCTTGCCTTCCTATCATCTATTCTTTAACTGGTTTCATGTGCACTCATAAAAGCCCATTCTCCTCCTCTCTCCCCCCTTCCCGGGGACTTCTACAAGTCACGTGCCACCACAACTTAACAAATAGTTAACTTCAATGCCCACATGGAGCCGTAAAGGGTTAACCAAAAGCGAATTAAGGCCAAACTCACCCGTCAACATAGTCATTGTAGTGGCCACGCTGTGTCTGAAATTCTGGAGCAGTACGGCGAATTTCTTGTCTAGATTCTGAAAATGCAAATAATTGTATTAAAAACACAATCAAGTCCCTAACAGTATATAGATTACCCCCCCCCTTTTGGTATTCCTATTTTTTTTGTTGTTGTTGTTTGTTTGAAAAGTCTTTTTATAGTCTAATACTAGCTGACACAATGTTGTTTACCAGTTGTGACAGTATTTTACTGTAATTATGCCCGGTAACCACTGAGTTTGGGTGTTACTAAAAGAGAATAAGATCCATCAGCTGGAAGTCAGGGTTAGCTGATCCATAAGTCTTGGAGGGTACACTTCATCATGGATCATGGTTTAAGTGGAAGAGGAAATCGGCACGGCTATCAGAGTCACCGCAGTAAGGGTACCCAGCACTACGGATAGCAGAAACTAGGCACACCTGCTGGCCCACAGGAAGGTTACACACACACACACATCCTAAAACAGCAATAAGTAGCGGTGTGATGCTGAGGGAGAATAAATTGCTGAAACAAACTTAGAACAGTTCAGGCCAATGCACAACAACAACAGCACTGCACTTCCAAAATAGTTCTCAGGTCTTAACCCTGAAGATGGCGACAGGAAAATATCCTCGAAACAGTGGTTCATTAGTCGTGTCACTTACTAGTACTACTACTTAGGCGGTGAGAACAATCTACTTTCTTCAATAAGATCCATGAATCCAGTTTTCCTGAACTTGCATTAGATTAGTGACTGTCAAAACAAGTACGAGTAGTCTCCCCCTTGCCCATTAATAACACTTATATTTTGAACGGTCAGGCAAACAATTGAAATCTTGTTCCTTTTTTGTATGGATGGAGAAAATTCTTCATGTTTGAGTCAGCTGAGTTTTCTTTTCTTTTCTTTTATGGTGTTGCTGAATGAAGGGGATATTGGTCAGGAAAAAGGTGACTTGGGGGTGTTGCTCACTGGTCAGATGCTCTCAGAAAATGCTACATGCACAAAAATATAAACCACGCAATCTTCAAACATTCAAAGTTCAGGAAATGGGAAATAATTTCTTTCTGCAGAGAGATGAAAAAGACAGAGAGAGAGAGATATATGCATATATATGAGGTCTGTCGAAAAAGTATCCGACCTTAGGCTGGGAAAAAAAATTACGTACTTGGTGGGGTTCAATTGCTAATCCCCTTTGAAGTAGGCCCCTTGTGCCTCCACACACTTAGCCCAGCGATCCTTCCACTGTTCGAAGCATATCTGGAATGGCTCTCAGCTCCACTGTTGCATTCTGCATGATGTCCTCTTGGCTCTCAAAGCGGGAGCCTTTCAGTGGCATCTTCATTTTTGGGAACAACCAGAAGTCAGAAGGAGCCATGTCTGGAGAGTAGGGAGCCTGGCGAATGAGCGAAATGCCTTTCTTTGCCAAGAAACCTTGAATCAGCTGTGACGAATGAGTTGGGGCGTTGTCATGATGCAGCTGCCAGTTTTGCGAGGCCCACAGATCCGGTCTCTTGCGCCGAACTGCATCTCGAAGACGTCGGAGGACTTCCTGATAGTACTCCTTTGTAACTGTTTGTCCTTCTGGTGCGTATTCATGATGCACAACGTCTCGGTAGTCAAAGAAAATAGTCAGCATCACCTTGATTTTGCTCCGGACCTTGGCGATGTTGGGTGCTTCCACTGTGATGACTGAGCTTTGGTTTCTGGGTTGTACCCGTACACCCAGGTCTCATCTCCAGTTATCACGGTATTCTGGAACTCAGGATCCCTGTTGGCAGTATCCAGCAGGTCCTGCACAACCTGAAGACGAAGTTGTTGTTGTTCCTGAGAAAGCAGCTTGGGTACAAATTTCACTGCCACTCTGCGCAAGCCCAAATCCTCCTTTAAAATTGCATGTGCAGAATCTTTACTGATCCCATCCTCATCACCAATTTCTCACACCGTCAAATGACGATCCTCAATTATCAAGGTTCACACTTTCTCGATAACAACTGCATTGCAGCTTGTTGACGGCCCCCCTCCTTAAACGCTGGTCACTCTCCACCGATGTGCGGCCATCTTTGAACCTGTTGTACCATTATTTTATTTGGGTAACACCCATGGTATTGTCACCAAAAGCCTGTTGAATTTTGCGAATTGTTTCCGCTTGGGTATCTCCAAGCTTTTGGCAAAACTTGATGCAAGATCGTTGCTCCACAGGTTCCGTCATCACGGGCAAAATGAAAATGCAATGAGTGGTACAGCACCTCACATGCTGGTTGCACGACAGCGACTGACGCATCCAGCAAGCCCGCCCAAAAACCATGCATGCACATGAAGGCATGCGGCTCCACTATGCACACTTTTGCCTCCCTAACGCCATTACTTCCCACGGGAAAAATAAGGTCGGATACTTTTTCAACAGACCTCGTATGCTAATATAAAGCAGTTTTGATCAATCTGCCCAATTTCTTGCAGATGGTCTTCAGAACCCAGAGTCTTACCTTTTGTAGTTTCACCTTTTTGTAGACGTTTCTTCCGGAGAAAGTACACTATGGTCAGTCCAATGATGATGATGAGAAGTGCCACCAACATCCCATATAGCCAGGCACTGGTGCCAGCATACCCAACAACTATAAGAAGAAAATAAGAATAAACGTGACAGCTCCTTCAGTCTTGTATAGATTTAAAAAATACAGAAAAAACTGTAAACAGAAACACACTCTCTCTCTACCCCTATCTCTCCATCTCTCTCTGGTGATTTAAATAATTCATTATGCATAATTATATATTTTGGTTAAAAAAATTTTATATGACAAAATATAAACTTTCTTATTATTTTTAGATATGTAGGTTTTCTAACTTTGTATAGTTGAAACTATCATGAAATATGCGATACTTAACTGGTGCTTAAGTTTGCCATTTAAAAAAAAACAAAGTTTTAAACATTTTATTATGCAAAATAAAAACAAAACAAAGAAGAAAAGTCAGATGAACCATGTGTCAGAACATAAACTATTAATTGTGATGTTGTTATGATTTTAAACTTTCTCCATCAAATAGACCCCTATTGCATGAACTGTTGGAAACCCTGTTCTGTAATTTTTTTTTAAAATGTCACTTTCTAAGTAACCCCTAATACTCTTGCAAGCAGCTCCATATCTGTCTGATATTGACTGGGCCTTTTTTCTTAGGCTCTTTGATCAAGTTCATCCTGCACAAGTTCATGGGGGCTCGGAACTGGAAACTGAGGGTTCCCAAACCGTGTTTTCTTAAAAAGACCCTCTGATTCTTTTCCAGCAAGGTGTAGTGTGTTGAGCCTAGCTGTTTGCTTTCCATCATTGTCTTGTTACATTATAAACCAATCACATGTCAAAAAACAACGCCCAATGGAATTGTTCGGTACTGCAGAATATAGTGATACCTCCCATACTTTTATCCAGCCTTTCTTCTGACACATTCTAATCACTTAGAACAAAATGCTCTAAAATCTGCTCCCATCCATAAACAGTGCACTGCGCTGTTTCGCCGAGCTGCAGTTCCGACAATTTTCAGCCCGGTTAAGTTGCCCTTTTCCTCATTACCATGTCTAAGCGAGAGAATTGCTAACGGATATACTCAGCCAATATCTGTTAACCATCTTTTCGGTGGTAAAGATCGAGATGCTGGCTATTGCAGGGGGGGGGAATTGTGACCAAAAGTTAATTGGCCACCTATCATGAAAAGAGTTCGCTTTCAACTTTCAAACAGTTACCACACCTTCCTGTCTCATAGCTCTTTCTATTTCTATCATGACCCTTTAAATTTACTGCTGAGCCAGTCAACTCCATTCTATAAATAGTTGTTAGGACACCACCCTGTCTAACTCCAATTTCCTCCACAATATTTCATTCTATGAAGGAAAGTAACAGATAACCTTGTTTTCTATAAGATTTCACATTTTCAGGTGCAATGCAAAGCAATAGCAGTCGCAATGAGATGCATTAACATTTACATAGAAGCAGAATGAGAGCCCACCTTTATTCAATTTAGTAGTAAGAAGGCACATTAGACGAACGTGATAGCATCATGCTTTCAGTATAAACTAAATTTAACAATAACAAAATAATTTGCAGGGTCCATAATTATGAATAAATATTAAAGTGGTAATATTTTCATAATTAACCCTTTCACTACGGATTTTGGTTCGAGGTCAATATAAATAAATGAAGATTTCATCAACTGTAGTTGATTAGAGCTGTGAAAGGGTTAATGGCTTATAAATTCTAATACATGATTTTTTTTTTTGTTTTGTTTTGCTTGAATTCTCATTATCAATACAGTGTTCAAAATGCAGATATCAGCATTTTCATACACTGGGCAGTCAATTTTCAAAGCTATAGAATGTGTGTGTGTGTGTGTGTGCAAATGAGAAAAAGATGGAGATTTAAACTAAGGGAGATAATATATAGAATGTATGCCTTAATATTCAGAGACAATTTGAAAATTGTTAGTTTAGATTTCTTTATCCCTGAATAATTTCTCTTATACAAATATTGGCTGCAACAATCTCTGCAAAGCAGTAAAGAAAATAACAAGAAAGGAATTCTGGGAAGTTTGAGGTGAAATTAGTCATAATAAACTGTTTGCATTCTTGTGAAGGGAGAGGGATTTGTATGAATTAAAAAAATTCTCCTTCTGCTGAATGATAAAGAAAATCTGAAGTCTGTTAAATAAACATTTTACTTCATACTAATTTAGGTGAGGAGCGATGCCACTCTCCTGTGAAGAAGATTACAAACAACTTTATGAGGTCATAGTTGTGCATATATCTGTATGATATCTGGTTCCATGTAATCTGTGGGTTCAGCTCTACTTTCACTTCAAGAGAGTTCTAAACCACAAAGAAATTAATAACATTTAACTATCCAATCTCTTATACACATTTGATGGTCTGTATGACTAGTTATTTTAGCAAGGAAATAAGCTGTAGGTAGTAACACAAGCTGTGCAAACTGTAATATAGTGTTTTTTCAAAAACTTACAATTGCCTTTTGTGGTTGCAACTTGAATTCCACTTGCAGAGAAAAATTTCCCATTAGTAGCCACCACCCTGAATTCGTAATCCGTGCCTTCTTCCAGGTTGGTGACATTCTTCCATGAAAGCACTATCTCCTCGTTGGTCTGCTGCCAGTCTGAGGCTCCTGCAGAAAGAGACAATGAGACTGCTGAAGCTTGGGCTATTTATTTCTAGCTACCATTTACCAGTGGGGATGATGTGGCAAGATGAGATACCAATGGGGCAGTAGTAAATTGTCAAACAGTAAAACATCTTAGGAGAATCATATCAGGCACCAAAATAAATTTTCCTAACATACCCAAAGGTAAAACAATACCTGGCTATCTAAATTTCCTTCCTTTATATAAGTAGGTACATTGTATCAGAAAACTTTATAAGCTGTTCATTTCACCTTTGTGACTAAAACAATAAGGACTCTAAAGTATCAAGCTACTTTAAGCCTATTCATTGGCAGCATCAGCATCTTTAGGTGGAAAGATGACAATCAGAGAACTTTTGCCAAGGCCATGAAGCAATGTTAGAGGAAAACTAATCTGACCCAGTAGCCTACAAACCTTCATAATCCCAAAACATAACCTACTTGGATGCTGCTGCAAGTGAATGCATAAGAGACTAAAAGGTTCTTCTAAAATCAGCCTGCACCCCACCTTTTTTTAAAATTACTAATAAAAGGGTTAACACTTTGTACTTTCAATGCTTAACCTAGTAAAGCAAAGCAGGGTGTTCTTGTTATAACTTTGAATAAAAAAAACATGAAAAAATATGTATATCAAAGTGATTTCTAAACGGTTTTCAGAAATTTTGTTAAAAAAATATTCTAGCTGATTTACCTTCCTATTTTATGTTGTCAGGTGATGCATGTACAATAGTTTCAATAATCTGAACCCACACACACACACAGCAGTCTCTCTCACACCTGGATTACCTTCCTTCCTGTATTCTATGTAGTACACGCTGCCAGAGTGAGCTCCCCTGCTGAAATCCTGCTGCCAAGTGATATTGACATAAGTGAATTCTATCTGATCAAATGTAAAGCTTGGCGCTGAGGGCTCTGGAAATCAGAAATAAATTATCTGTTTATCAGGAGATGCGTATATTCCTGGACCAAAAAAAAAAAACCAAAACAAGCAGCAACAACAACAAAAGAAGTAACATAACACAATTCAAAACTGCAAAGTTGCTGACGTGTAAACTCCCACACTGCTAATTTTGTCTGTTGGTTTTTTTTTTTTTTTCATTCTTATGAAAAGTACTTTATACTGTTAGTAAGTATATGAGACAAGAAGCTTTACTTGCTAACGACAGGTATGACACCAACAATATCGTCACAGGTCACACCGTTACGCCCAGGCCAACTTTCTCATTTCTGGCATTTGTTGAATGGGCAAATCTTAGACTAATGAGCCATCTCATGAAGCCGTCTTTCATACAATAAAAAGACTTTTCCCCTACACAGATCGCGGGCTTAAGCCCGCGAGTAAGCAACTCACTTGCAGGCCTCGTTGTTGAAACTTCAATGAAGTACACATCGCCACGACCTTTGATGGTCCGAGCCCAGATCAGGACCCGATACAACTGAGAAGACTTCAATCCACTCAGAGTTATCTCGTGAATGGTTTTTATGATCTGAGACTCCCGGTCCTGCATTTTGCCCAGGTTGAGATCATTTACTGAAAGTACAAATAGAGAAAAGAGAGATAGAGAGAGAAACGTCATTACTGACCGACTGACTCTGGCCATTCTCCTTGCCCTGTAATGAAGTAGGACAGTGACAGTGACAAAAAAAAAATATATAAGAACACACCCAGAGCAAATCGGAACAAATGTGATGGAGTGGGGGGGGATAGCAGGCGAGAGAGGGGTTGATATGTTGACAGGGCGATTGAATTCCTTAGTTTTTTCTAACCCACCACCAGAAGCAACCACTACTACTATTCTAGTGGCAGTTGTTGCTTCTGAACGCCTCTTGCTTTCAGCAAACTACTGTACACTCGAAGCTCTACTCCGGTAAGAACACGCAACTCTCCCCAAACTCAATCATAGTAAGCTTATTTAATTTAGTTACATTAAGGAGGTAAGAATTTTTTTTTTTAAAGGGAATGACAAAAATGCCATGATATACATTAGTAGCCATAAATAAGTACTCACCAATGAAATACATGGCCCATATTTCATATTTAAGCCAATTAGTCCATCTAGTTTCACATCTATAACCATATGACTATTTTAAAATCTATACCTGTAAAATCATCCTTTATACTTGATGGATGATTTCACTGATGAGTCTACAAAAACTGTAGATGCCAGTGTATCCAAATACATTTGCATTTAAATCATTGCTTCTTAAACTGATAAATGAAGATCCAAAAGAAGCAGAACACTCACCTGTCTGATAGGCAATATCATAGCCAATTATCTTCCCATTTGGATCGATAGGATTGCCCCATTCCAGATGAAAATGGTTTGGACCCCGTACCACAGCTTTCAGGTAGTTCACAGGACCAGGTACTGAGAGAGAGAGAGAAGAATCTTTTCCAAATAGTAGAATTGTAAATGAATGAAATTAAAGCATCATTTGGTAGTTATAGTGTAAACTGATTTTAAAATCAACCATAAAATGCTAGGGACCTGTATAAGCCTTGATAACTTCCTGCTTCCAAGAAATAACTAAACTTAACTGTCTCTTGTAAATTCAAACTGCAGATATTCTGAAAACACCAACATCCAGAGAGTATGCAGCAGCTTGGACCAGTATATAATACTTTTGATGCTTCATTTTTTAAAGAATTTTTGTAACATTAACGTAGGACATCTGATTAAAGTAAATTATCCAAGTGTAAATCACGATGTTTATACACAACACACTAATTGGATTGTTTCTGTAGGAGAAACAATGATGATCAAGGAAGAGTAAGAAAGGATTGTCAATGGATATACAAATATCCTATAGAAGACACTAATGAGTACATGAGGAGTTTTGAAGAAGGAAAAAAGCAAATGGGAAATCAGAGAATTTGCATGGAGGACACACACTCTAAGCAAATTAGAAAATGTAGACTTACATCCTTCCTGTGTCTGGAAGCTGACTATTTTGCTAGGAGGGCCAACATAGTAAGTGTTCATCACAAGAGCTTGTGCCTCCAGATTCGAGAATGGCAGCAAGTTTTTGATAGAGAACGACACAGGTTCTGTGCTCCGTTTAATCCGCGTGTTGTTCTGGTGAGATGATACGTACAGCGTGTGGTCTTGCAGCGTCTCCATCTTTTTACTTTGCTTCCAGTACTGAAGCTGGAGAAGATTTTTTTAAAGAGAAATTCAGCTGTGTAGAGTAAAATTTTGAGGAGCACTTTTGACAAGGCCAATAACAGTTGGTGGCTGGTGGTTGTTCAGTTCTTGCATGGTAAAAGAATTGGTAAAATTAATAGAGTTTAGAATTTAATACAAGATGGAGTCAAGTAAGCCCCAGCATAATAAGCAGCTACTCCAAGACCTGACACCATACACTTTCATTTTTGGTAATGTTTTCATTATTGTTTAAACTTGCTTTTGAGATGAGGTAAAGCACCCGGAAACCTCAAATAACCAGTGTGAGATTTAAGAAAACAAAATGGCTGCCTCCACAGACAAAACATTTATGAAGCAGACCCTAGCTCAAGCTGATAAAAGTTTTCGTGGCAAAGAAGCCTATAAACATCACATAACAGCATTCACCTGAGAAAACAAAAGACATGAGTAAGTAATAACGCTACTGATTACAGGCTTTATATTATTTGTGACTGAAGTGTTGTTGCTGTACCAATCCAATAAACAAACTAGGCATGTGAAGTTGCTGTTCGGCAGCCATGATGACAACAAGAAAATGTCAGATTTATAGAATGCTTTTATCAAGTGCCACAATGTACAATGTTTTTGGTAGATTTTGTGCTTAAAGTTTCAAAATTCCTCTAGATTAGCATGGCTGCAATTGGGGAATGCTGGAGAGATGATGTAAAGTGATGTTCTGTAAGTTTACAAACCCTGAGAAAATTTCAGCGATGTTAAGCTGCAAGAGTCAACATGGCATGAGATATGATGCTGCCATGGTGATATGACAGGTACTGACGTTGCTAGAGATTCTTGCCAGCTGAGCAACTGTGATACCTCATCTGCTGAAGCGGTTTGTTCCCTCTACTCATCATTACCATCAGTTAATTCCAGGCTTAAAAATGTGGCACTTAAGGGACCAGAACAGCCTCCTTGACACTTTAATCACAAAGTACTGAAAGCATGCGTCACTGCAGAACTTGAGTGAGTGCATCATGTGATTTGTCCATCACCTGGATTTGGTTTTAATCCTGGCTTAACTCAGGTAAATAACTTTTGGAGCTGAAAAGGATTGAAATATGCATCTTATGGAGCACCTAGCCCATGTCTTGCTTCACAGAAACTCAAAATAATCTGACTCTTACTTCTGATTAGACTTCATGAAGGAATAACTTTGCCAATTCAATCATTTAGTTTGGCCAAAATATTCTGTTGAATGACCCATTTTTTTACTATCTCACCTGTCTCTGAAAATCACCTGGGCTTTTAAATGAAAATGCATAATCATCTTATTATGAGTTACCTGTCGAGGAGTTCTGGGAAATGGGAGTACGGATATTAAAAACAACAGCAATATTACCTCAAAAACTCTAGTAGCTAAATAACACGTAGGAGTATCCCATCCTATCGTAATAACCATCTTTTGAAACCAAATGAAGAATGGTATAGTAGATAGGTACTACTGTGGGTGTTCACATGAAACCCAGCTGAAATAGCATCACTGTAATGACTACCAAAAGGTTAGAAGAAACTTTCTTAAATTACACTTGGCAAAAATACATGTAAAGGTTTCAGCAGCATTCACCTCAGAAACAAGGATATTGTGGAAAATTCAAATGCAAGGTTTATAAGGGAAAGAAACAGAAGATGATAAAATGCCACCTGATTTAAATTCCAAAGACATAGTTTTGCCTGTTCGGATTTACCCTATTATTCCTCCCAGATCTTTGAGCCAGCCATTGCAGCTGTCTCTCTTCTTCTCTTCCCAGCTGGTGTCCTGGGTCTCGGCCTACATTAACAATCAGGTGCAATAGGCAATAAGATACAAACAAAGCAGTCAGCAGTTTGCCTTCATTTTCTTCGCCTGTGATGCAATATGGGAAAAAACAAACAAAAAAAATATATATATATACTTAGAGAGACCTCTAGTGTCAACACTGGAAACCGAGAGAGAAAATTCCAGCAACTTACTGCTCTCTCCAGAGTAGCCAATTATGGGCACGGCACTGACACTAGCATCGCCGTAACTGTTCCGTGCCTTCACGGTAATTTCATACGGTTGGTATATGTTGTTAACTTTCATCTCATAATGATTGGTCCTGTAGTCGTCAATAGGGACTGAAGTCTGTGGAACACTGGAGTCACCAAGTTCTTTGGTGAGCAGCACATACTGAAAACCTTTTCCATTGTGTTCGATGTACGGCATTTCCTGAAAAAACAAATGAACAAACACTGAACAAAAAAAAAAAAAATTAAATGCTACATTATAATAAGTAACTGCCTTTTAATTTTATTCTTATTGAAGGAGGTGGAAATCTATTGACGATAATACAAGGGGAGAGAAATCCATTGTGATTTATACAAGGCTCCTTAGAAACAATGAACACTTGTGTACAAGATACATTTTCCAGTTCACTGTTTCTCACATCACCATTTTCTCTGCTTGAATGCCCTTACACCCCCCACCCACCTGTGTGGGCGTCAACCATTATTTTCACTCTTTAAAGACCAAAGGATAAGGTTATTCATGTTCACCTGAAATAACTCTCTGCCAGTTAAGTTTATCCTTTTTGTCAAAACTGCACTGAGCCAGCACAGAACTGAAAACCCACAGAACAGTACACAGTTAGCATCCTCCTAGTGTCGTCCGTAACTTGGGTATTTCTAGATGATCTTTTTAAACACTGATTAAAACCACCTACAGCAGTAGCAACAAATCTGTTTTATCTATCTGTTCATATGCCCCTCCAACACTGTTCGACATCTGTTTCTTCTCAATGTCCATTATCAGATGTCATTAACTTCATCAGCAGCTACCACATGAGGTTATGAAGACTGCTGGTATCATGATTATTCTCACACACCCTATTTTCTGCGATATAATCTAACACAACATTAGCCCCCCCCCCCCCTCTCTCCACCTCCCACTGTTGTTACATTTTTTTTTTCAAAATTCTGAGTACAAACTGTATTGTACATCTTTGGGCCACAATCTCGGAGTGCTTACCGTCCATTCGATGATGAGGTAACCCACTTTGTCGCCCCGCGTGCGCACGTTCTGCGGATGTTTCGACGGCTTCTCCTCGTTGGTCTGGCACAGCTCTTTTGAATGTTCGCTTGGCTCACTTTCGCCTATCTTGTTTGTGGCCACAATGCGGAAGGAGTAGGTAACCCCCGGCGAGAGGCTGACGTCTGCGTTGCTGGAGTGTGACGGCACCTTCATGGCATACACCCACTGATCTTGATTGTTGGTGGTGTTGAAATTAACCGTGAAGAACTGGATTGGTGCATTGTTGTCGCTGCCCGGTATCCACTTGACCTGGGCAATCTTGCCCTTACATTCAACTTCTATGCCCTTGGGCTTAGCAGGCCGAGCTGTTCAATATAGTAAATGCATTATCACAGGTAATTTCAAAGTCATCAATAACACTAGATAGAATTCATAATGAAGAACTGAATTCTACCTGAAGTGCAGCTGACAAGGTTATATGAAAAATCAAAGTCTATAAATAAGCAGCAGTTCAGCAGTTTTCTATTTGATATTTTAGTGTTGAAGCAGGTATTTGCAGACCAAATTTGATACGTCTGATGTACCATTTTCCTCATTTTGATACCAAACCTGTAAAGCATGTAGCAGGTGAGTTAAACCCAAGAGATCTGCCCTAACAGGCACCTGCCAGGAAACAGGCGGTTCCTTTTCTTTTTATCAAAGGTAATTTTTAAGTAAAATTAATGATTTTTTTTCATACTACATTAAAAAAGCCAAAGTTTCAAGTTTCCCAATAAAGTCTGGAACTATTGACCGCTTACACAGCAGTGTCCACTCACCTCTCACTGTCAGCATGGCTGAAGCTGTTGCATTGTCCAAGCCATTTGTGGCTATGCAGGTGTAAATGCCAGAGTCTCGACTAATGGTGCCACTGATGGTCAATGAGCTGTCTTGAAAATTCTGCGTCATCCTCTGGTCGTTGGTGCTGATTAGCTTGCCATCCTTTTGCCACAAGATCTTTAAGTTGTGCACCTCAGCAGGATCCGTTGTACCTGAACAGGTAAACTTGGCATCCTTTCCAGCATTGGTTTCCAGATCCAGAGGATATGATTCTATTTGGGTTTTTCCTGCAAGAAGTAGGGTCAGCAGTTAAAGGCAACAGATCAGAACAGAGCCCTAAAAAAGACCAAGTACAAGTCATCTGACCACCCCCAATTTGCAACTAAAAGTATCTGTGAAGGTGCCTGCCAAAATATTTATCTACTGGGGACTCATTACCTAAACCAGCCGCAGATATTAGCAAGAAGAGTGCAGGCAGTGATCTAGCCCTTGTATTCTGTGTGTAAGGCGAAAAGATATTTCTTGTAGATCTTGCTAAAAAGGCGAATATGATTGATCAATGCCTAGAAAATAAGTTTTTATGTGGTCCATACTTCTTGTAGTCACTAGATAAAAGCAACTATTTTTCTTTCAGTGATGTTTCTCATCATACTAGCTATTTGCTGCCAACTCGCTCTGGCATCCTGAACAATGTGTTCACTCATTAACAAAGTCCAGTGGCTATACAAAAACAACAGCCACAAAATGGATAATATTAGGTTGTTACAAAAGTTTTGTTGGTTTTTTTTTTACCGCAACAACAAGACTTCACATTGTTGCTGAACGAGAAGTTCATTAATCAGAGTAAATTCCACTACAATCAGTACACTTCTGCCAACGAGTTACAAACAATTTATACCATTTTGGAAAACATCTGGATTTCTGGAATAGATAAACTGTTGGAAGGCAATTTCAATTGGTTGGAGAAGGATTTCATACGAGGAAGCTGTCGAAGTGTTTGAAGAGGTGGTAGTCTGTGGGAGAAAGGTCTGATGAATAGGCTGGGAGATGGAGAACTTCGTACCCCAATGTGTTCAGTTTCTAAAGAGTCACCTTTGCAACACGAGGACGAGCATTGTCATGGAGCAGGATTGGGCCTCTTCAATTCCCCAATGCTGTCTGTTGTTGGGAGAGTTTCGGATGAACAGCATTTAATTCACGACGGTACCTTTCAGCTGTGATGGTTTTGTCAGATTGCAAGAAGTTACAGTGGATGACACCAGTTGCAGTCCACCAGACAGTGACCATGACCTTCTTTGAGTGGAGGCTGGGTTTTGGAATGTGGTTAGGCGACTTGTCTCTGTCAAGCCACTGTGCTGATTGTTTGCGATTGTTGTAAAGGATCCATTTTTCATCACACGTAATGATTCGGTCAAAAAGGGTAATTTTTGTTTCTTATGACAAATGAAGAGCAGATCTCCAATCGACAATTTTGTTGTTGTTCATTCAACTTGTGAGGCGCCCACTTATCAAGCTTTTCCACCTGGTAATTTGCATCAAGATGCCGGGAAACAGTTTCAGTGCTTACGTCAAGCTCTCCAGCAATTTCTTGCACTGTTTTTCTTGGATCGGCTTCAAATGAGGCTTTCAGACGGTCGCCATCACAGCTGGAAGGACGTCCACTACCTTCCTTATCTTTGAGGCTCACATCTCCTGATCGAAACTTTGCAAACCATTGTTGTACTGTGCGCTCATTTGCTGTGTTCTCGCCTCGTGCCTGCTCAATGTTACGAGTTGCCTCGCTTGCTTGTGAAGCAAAATGGCACGAAAAACGTTTCTATCCCACGCTTCTCACTCAGAACCCTGAAACAAATATCTGTTTTATGATTTTTAGAAAAGTAGGTTTGGCATAATGTGAGCTCAGGCACACACTACAAAACAATATACAACTTATCTACATACACCTTCACAAGGAGGCACAAAATGAACCCAAAATTAACATAATATAAAAACCGACAAGACTTTTATAATGACCTAATAAATTCCATATTTTCAACCATGTAAAATCCATAAGGGGCTGAGATCCACTTTAATGAAAGCAGTAAAATATGCATTCTTTACTACTGTTGCCCTTTCAGGTCATAAGTGATGCTGGTATACATGGATAGAACCACAATCCACCTGCACTGTTGAAATTCTGACGGTTAAAGAGATTCACATTTCAGCAGAAAAAGAAGGTACCCACATTCAACGTCTGTTACCCCGATTGGCTGTAACATAGCATGAGGTACCCAAGCAATAAAATAATAGGAGCATTCAAATGAAACCCAGCTTGCATCCCTTATGTTATTGATTTAATCAATTTTTTTGGCATGCGCATGCGCGAGAGAGAGAGAGAGTCAATATCGGCACATAAGGCATCTGGGAGAAGAATGTCCGTAGTTTTAGTTTTCTAAACCAAGCAGAGAAGAACAAGGGTTGCTTGGATGTTAGCTGCAGCTCTACCACATGTAGTACCCAGACTAATTACTGATGAGGAGGAGCAAGAATAAACCATACCATTAATTTGGGTGGGGTATACTAGACTGAGCTGGTCCCATCCAGATTGAACTCAGGTCTCTAACTGAAGCCTAACCAATGGACCATCACCTTGCCCACTTGTCACAACCTAACAACAGTCCCCCCCCCTCAAAGATGCTGGAAAATTTTCCAAATCACTCACTCCGAATAATCAGCATTCCAGAACTGGTGATAGAGCCAAATTTGTTTTTTGCTTCACAAGTGAACTTCCCAGCATCCGCCAAAACTGTGCTCTGGAAGGAATCAAAGTTGGAAACACATTACACACACACACATATATATGTATATGGCTATCTAAAGATGCACTTCACTTGAAACAGGAATCTGAAACAAGCACAAATAAGAGGGGATAAAACCCTTCCCGTGTGGCATCATCCTGTTAATCTAAACCAAGACCACATCTTTAGTGTTTCCTAGCTGAATTGTAAAACCCCTTTTATGTCTGGACCAAACACAGACAGAGAATAATAAGGATGCTAGCTGAAGCTGCATCACCAAACATAAAATGGGGTACTAGAGATTTTGTCGACTTGTTTTCCATGGCAAAATTCACAACAAACATGTACACATAAGACTGTCTAAACTGACATCGAAAGGGACTGGGACAAAATGTCAGTTTAGTGAGTGTTGGAGGACTCAGAAACAAGTCATTCCTCCCCTCCCACCTTCCAATCAAGGAAGCCACCTGTAAATTTATTTAATCCAGAAAGAAAAAAAAAAAAAAGTAAATTTATTAGCTATTTATTTCAGTGTTTATTCCTTCAGGTCATAAACAAAAAGAAAGATAAAATAAGTACATTGTTACTGTATCAGGAAGCAAGGGGTAGGACCTGATAGCTACATGGCTAAATACACCCAACAGGAGGACAGTCTGTCAGCCTGAAATGTGGTGCTTACTTATGAGTTTGTTTATTCCATGTTGTTGCTGACAAAGTTATCTGTGGTTGTCCTTGTCCTTACCCTAGGACCACACAGAACACCCCTTCTTCTACTGTGGTGGTAATGACCCATTGACACAGTTGTGGGAGCCAATAATCCATTCCAAGGTTGACCCCATTGTTCCCCAATCTCTCCTGGTATCAAGTGTGTGCTAACATTCCATAATTCCATAACTATCCAGCTGCTTTGAGTCAGCTGTTAACCAAACACATATTGTGAGTGTTACAAACTGTGATAATATCAGTTTACTAAGAGTTATTTTACACTTAAAATGGCACTTGGGATTGACAATGAGTGTCAGAATCAGAAGATGACAGATTACTCAAAGTTTAAATAATTATAAGAACATTGCCTTCTTTCGGGGACCAAAAATGAATGTCATTTTGAATAGAATGTTGGTATGAGTTCAGTTTAGACAGAGCCCATCAAATACACACCCACACACACACACACACATACATATATATATATATTAAAAACCATATGGTTAGAATAATATTAAGTCTTGAAATCACAAGTTAAAAAATGTCTTTTTAATTATTTTTGTATGATCATTTGCTAACTCCTAGGATACTAGTTTTAAAAAATAGGAAAGAAAATGAAGTCTAATTGCAAAACTATCATGTTCTCAAGAATGGACCAAATTATATTCCCTTGAAATTTCATGCTCATAGCGTTTTAAGAGTTTCTTCCATTTTGAATCAGCATAGGTCTTCACGTGTCATTATAACCATTAGCAATCAACTAAGAGGGAGCCCCTGTCACAACAGATGGCACGAGCCTATTACCTCACAGAGGTTCGCACTATATGTCAATAGCATTTGGCCTTAGCTATCAAAAGTAATCATAAACTGCTAGCAACTTCTTGCTTACTTACACTTATGTGCAAGTCTCCATTAAATAAAGTCTGGTAGCGTCCACCCGTGATCTGGTGTCCCTCTTTGCGCCATGTGATAAGGGGCTTTGGCTGACCAGTGGTCTGGCAGGACAGGTTCACCGACATACCCTCGGCCGTCCGTAAAAAGCTTTCTGGAGGTTTGGTAAATTCCGGGGACTCCTCTGGAATTTTAAAATGTGGGGAAGAAAACAAAACAAAAAATAAATAAATTCCAAGTTTGTTTGGACCTTCTTCACTCGTGCCTACAGTGGCATGAATCTCAAAAAAGGGGGGAATAACTCTTTTCTAAAAAGTTCGCCCACGCACAAAAATATACCCCAGTAGCTGGAGCAAAACAGCAGTCATCAGATGTTGCTATCAGGATATTCCCTTTTATTGCATCATACATTCACCATCGTTGAATACTCTCCCCGGTTGTTACCAGAGCTTGCAGATCCTTATCTAGGTTACCATATTAAGGGTGGTGTTTTATAATACTGAGTTGGTTTCTTGACAACTTCTCAGCAATGGCAGCCTGTAAGTAAAAGTCCCTGTCGGGGGCCCTTCATTTTTAGATGGGGGAGGAAGTCCCATGCGGCCACCTGGTGAAGAGCAACAAGGAGCCATACCAGGGAGACATGCCAAATGGAGCCGTTCTCAACTGGCATCTGAACTCAAGTCGCTCCCAAGCATGTGTAATCAAGCAGTTTAATCCATGGACTACCATGCCACCCTGTAAGCATACCTACCCAACACATTCAAGTAGACGTTTGTGAACACATAGCCGTGTGAGTTACTGATGTTGCACTGGATGGTCATTGCATCAGTTAGCAAAAGGTTTACCAAGGTGAAGTTATTTCGCTTGATGATCCAGCGGGGATCCTTTGGCATATCTGGGGGAAGAAAATGAATATTTATAAGTACAGTATTGGAAAGAGAGGGCAAAAAAAAAAAAAAAAAAAACTTGGTATAAAATACAAATAGCACATGATAAAATCGCATCTTGAATAGAAATTAGATTCGCTATAGTACAGTCACATGTTGATATGCTGTACTTTGGTTGTCATGCAAACCTGCAGAAGTAACATAAACGTATTGGTAATGATGTTGTAGTGTGGTGAATGTGTGGTGCAACGACAACCATATAGAAATCAGGGTCTTAACTAGTTAAGGATACTCCATGTGGCAAATTGGCAGGGCCCAACTCCATGTTTCAGGAGGGAGGTGTATGCAAGATTCTGAGAAGGATAAGAAACTGGTGCTGTTGACAACAAATGTGACTGTTGATGATAAATCGCAGGTTGTTCAAAATCAAATAGTTTGGGGGGGCAGTATAAGAGCCAGCGTACAGAAGCTACATGTCAACAGGTTCTCGTTCTTTACATCATTCCTTCAAGAAGACATCTCGATGAATGGGGATTCAACTTCTGACGTGACGATGAACCCAAGGTACTCAGCTGATGCAGTGAAAAACCATCTGGAACACAGAGAGACTGATGGAACACTCACAAAAGATGCCTCTACCTGCACCAAGTCTTGACATGAACATTATTGAGGCTATATGAGATAATATGGTTACTGACAAAAGTCAATCAATAACCAAACACCCAGGATGAATTGTGGAAAGTAATATGGGATATTTGGAACAACATTCCAGTCAGTCATAAGTTGATGACCTGTATGGGAGCATGAAAACAAGGCTCCATGCTCTGTATAAAGCAAGGAACTTGCACACCAAACACTAATACAATGTACAACACATTCATTTCTTTGTATATTTTTCTCTGTAATAATGCACTACATATGTATTATATACGTCTTTCAGTTGCAATTACTCATTATTATTTGTGCATATTATTTCCAATTTTACATATGCAGATTTATTTAATAGGGGTCAAATAAAGGACAATTTGTGAGAAGTCTGGAATGTTTACTGGCCAAGCATAAGTCCATCTTAGTGAGATATTCTCTCCTAAAATCTTGGGTGTCAAAGTACTTTAAAAACCACCATTTTCCTTACAGAGTCTAGCAAAATTTCTAGAAACTTCCACAATCACAAAGCTTCAGATTTTTCCATTCTCAAAATCCATCCACCAGAAATAATGGCACGTTCAACTCACCTGAAATCTTCTTGCCATTGATGAACCATACATGTTTTTCCGGCTCTGGCCTGCTCTCGGCCGAGCACAGGAATGTCGCCTTACCCCCAATGCTGGTCTCTACACTCTTAGGTTTATTCACCCAGACAGGCATAGCTGTGGAGAGGGAGAGAGAGAAAAAAGACAAGACAAATATGTACATCTGACGGAGAACTGTCACATTTCGCAAGGATAGCTCAGCAGTGGTCAGCCTAACAGACTGAAGGCAACAAGCCCAAATTTGCTACCCACAGACAGCAGCAGTCAGTTCAGCAAATCTTCCAGGCATGGTTTCTATCTCACTCGTCTTCCCAAGCTGGCTAAGTAGGTTTCTTCCGGATGCTCCATCTTCCTACTACGTCTAAATATGATAAGCTGTAGCAGAAATTGGCAGTGACAGATCCCTCACGGCACGGAATTGGCAACACTTCTTGACAGACAACGATGGCACCATTCCCCTTATCATAGTAGTAGACATTGACGTACAAAATGAAAATTACTTGAGTATTGCTAACTTGCAACTTCCACAAATTCTTTTACATTGAGATCCTGTTAACAGCAATTAAGAAGGAAGGAAGGAAGGGGGAGCCCCAAACCACCACCACCACCACCATTCGCAGAATCCACAAAGCCAGTAGGTTGTATCCAAGTCTAAGAAAAATCCTACTAGGATTCTGGAAGCAGGAGAGAGATGACTGAAACCAATGTTGCATTGGGCTGGTTTTAAATAGGCAAAGAACACCCCGCAGTCAACCACACCCAGTCGCAACCCATCAGAGAATGAAGGAAATGCAGTGGTGCCAGGGTTAAGAAAGGATCTGCTATGTGCTATTCTAGCCAGTTGCATTTTTATCACTTACTTCAATGCTGCGCGAACTGAAAAGCAGCACTGAGAGGTAAGGAGATTTCCAGAAACAAAAATGAATGTAAGAACCAACAAATCTTAATGTAAGTAAATGAATAAATAAAAGGCAACCAATCAATGCCATTGTTGGCTCAACTCACATATAACGGATATGGTGATCGTCTGTGTCACACGAACCTTGGACAATTCATTTGTGCTCCAACATTCGTAAGTATCCGCATCATCATACTGGGCATTTGGAATGACCAGCTCCTGGCCAAAGCTGTCCATGGAATGTTTATCTTGCAGTGAACCACTGGCTTTCTTCCAGAAAACGTCAGGGGTAGGGCTGCAATTAGACAACAGGTAATGTTATTCATTCTATTAATTACCAGGGTAATCAAATAATGTGTGTGTGGAGAGAGAGAGAGAGAGAGAGAGAGAGAGAGAGAATTGTCTCCCTTCTTTGTTTCATTCACACCACCCACCCTTGAGAAGGAAACACAGCTTGGCTGGCACCGTTACCAGCTAGGAGTCCACTATCCTGTGCCACGAGGACCCAACACCCCTCATTTCAGAAGGGAGTCCTCCCCGTGCGACCTCGAAACATCAGGATGTTCAACAAACCTATTCATGCCAAGCCAATAACCAACCGCACGTGACATCGGTAAATGTTCTTGGATTGCAAAACCGAGTTTGTAGTTTGTTTCCAAGCATTCTTGCCGTAATTTGAGAAAGAAAAAAAATGGGGGGGTGGGGAGATATAAAACGCCATCTTTCTTTGTATTTTGTATGGCAATTTTTAACAGCCATCGATCGACCCACTGTGCAAAAATTGAATGTGCAATTTTCATCATTATTAGCATTTTATACGGCAACTTGCCCCCTTAGAAAACTGTTACTCAACTTCAAGATTAAAAGCTATACCTCATTTCATTTTCCCCTTGATTTTTTTTTTTTAACCTATAATTCCATAATTTTATTTATTCTTTGTGGACCCACCCACCACAACCACTCGCCCCCAGGTATTACCTATTATAGGAGCGTGAAATCAAAGGTGTCATCTAATACATATTTTCAGATGTTTGTTACTCTTTTTCAGTCCCAAACCAAAGCACCTGGAGTCTCCCAAATTCTGGGTGCAGGCACTTCAGAATCTGGGCGAGGTTTTAAGCTGCCTCACATTTGGCTGGCCTAAAGCCGTTTCCTCCCCCCCCCCAGGTACCCCAGCTAGTACTTTATATAAACCAAGAGGCTCACAAACCAAATACTAATACACTTGTACGATGATTCATTTTGCTTTTGCATATTACTGTAATAATGCATTGTGTATATACCGTATGTTTCTTAGCTACAACTGCTCATTATTTGTGCATATCCTGCGTTTCTATAATTATTTCTAACAATGTATATAAAACTTAATTTAAAAAATACAATAAATGGTGTTTGATAAATGTAAATCCCTGTCTTACTTCTTTTTTGACTGGCCAAACCTCTCGTGAGAGATCCCTTTTCTCCTGACATAAGGAGCAGCCTCTCAAGAGGAGGACTAACATACACCCAAACTTCCATCAGACAACAATTATTAAAACCTCTTTTAAGAGGCTGGAATATCGATGAAAGCCAAGATGTGTATATCTACATCTGTGCGTTAATGCAGTCGGAGCAGAGAACAAACTAATACTTACTTGCCAGCAAAAATGCATTTAATCCGAATAGTTTTGCCACGGATGATGCTGATATCAGAAGGTGACACCCACAGAGTTGTCGGTGGGTATTTATTGGCAATCCCTGTAATAAATTTTTAAAAATGAAGCTCTGCATCAATGAAGAATACGTAATGGGAATTAAAATGCAAGCGCACATTACAATGTTCACTCAATTATTAGCTCATGGACCCTATTAATAGAGGTTTTCTGTTGTTTTGTTGTTGTTTAAAATAATTTGGGGCAGGGGAGACAATCATGTATGTATATGATGTGTGCAAAAGCTAGAAAGAAGCCCCAATCTGATGGCTCAAGACAGGTTAAAAAAAAATATATATCACTGACAAGTATTGGCCTTTAATTAATCCGCTGGACAAGTAAAATTAAATATGAAGTGCTAAAATAATCTATATTTACCCAAAATGAGCACTGATCCATCTTCAAATGAAATTTTATTACTAGCATCCACCAGCAATTGGCCAACTTCATGAATCAGAAAATTTTCCAGAAAATAATGCACAAGTCAACTGGTACTAGCAAAAGAGTTAGTTAGCACAGTTAGCAATTTCACTGACCCCTGGGCTAAAATCTTTCTGTTGCCATGCTGACTAATCTAAAGCAACTCATAACTGGCATCTAAATGAGACTCAGTATTTAGACATGATGAAAGGAATGTTGTGTGTATGGTGTCAATAAGAGTATAGAGTTGCCACTTCTTGTAAAGCATAGTCCAAGGGTAATGGGCAAAGTGGAAAGGTCTACCAGCGCCATCCTTTCATATGTACAATTGGGCATTGCAGAGGAAAGGAGAAAAGGGGAAGAGAAGCCAAGATCTCAATGTTCAATTATGTGAAGGCTATATCAGGGAGCCCCCTAACATTAGAGGAAGTTCTCACATCTCTTCCTAATTTAGATGCTTGCATCACCTTCCAAAATCTTGAAAAACCAAATGCACCTGAGACAACATTTAGAGAGAAAAGAACTTCTAACGGAATTTTGAAAATAGCCTTTGAACAGAGAAGCAAAATGCTCCAAGATATAGCAGTAGGGTAATTAGAAAAAAAACTATAAAATCCAGGTAAAATTAAAACAACAATTACAAAGTAGCCTTCTGTTTCGTAATTAAATAACTAACTTTTTTTCAATCCACCTGTCTTAGGAAAAGCGTGGGGCCAAGAATCAGAAACCCACTTCTCACAGCTTTTTGGTCACAGGATAACCCAATCACCTTAGGTTGTTTTATCACCCTTAAATCAAAAGTAAAATCTCTTCTAAAATCCAAGCTGTTTCTTTCACATCTCTTATTCTGGTTAAGTTTGCTTCAGAGCGTGAACCTAACACTCGTCCCCCAAATTTTCCTATTCATAGCATTAGTAGAAAACAGATTTTAAAAACAAACAAGCAAACAGTAGATATATCCTTGTCTTAACCCTCTTTATACCATACCAGTTTTTTTTTTACCCTCCCTTATACCATCCAGGTCTAGAATCACTGGCGTTTGTGTTGAATTGGCTGTGTATTTAGTCAAATAGTCATAATACAAAACAGGTGAGATGGGAGTGATATACGAATATGTTGTTAGAAAGGAGTATGTTAATGAGGATAATACTGTGTGTCAAACCCTCTGTGACTCAATCTGTGCCTGAATAATGCAAAAATTAGAGGTTATTGGGGGTGCAAATGAACCACAAGCAATATAGAGAGAATTAAGGGGCCCTGTGCGTATTCAATCATGATTTCCTGTCTCCTCATAAAAAGCTGAAGTAAACTGTCCAGACTCCTTCATTTCACTTTCTTCCAAGTTAACATCAGCAATGAGAAAAATCAAGAACAACAACAAAGGTGGTGTACTCACCTGGCCGAGGTCTGATGTACTGTTCTCCACCTTGGGTGTTACGTCGCACAATGGCATTCATGGCCATGCAGGCATACGCTTTGCCATTCTGGTAGTCTTCTGCTAACACATTGGTTATGCGTAAGCGGGCTGATTAAAAAAAAACACAAATATCAATACAATAGCCAATCCATTGAGACCCCAGTTTGGTCTGAGATTCAGCAGTGGAAATGAGATCACATCGAGAGAAACGTTAAATGCAAATTAAGTTATATTACTGACAGCTGAATCCTGCATAAATGTGGAAGTTAAAATAAAATTACAGTAAATAATTAAGCCACAAATTCCCTTCTGTTTGTTTTTTTTTTAAATTTATCAGGAATTCATCAAGATTTTAAATATGAAAACCAGTGAAAACTTTAACAATGGCAACAAATATACGTTCTTAGATGAAGCAAATGGGAATGAGAAGTTGCGTGTCTTTTGAGCTAGGAAAGAGCCTACAGAGATGGTGGGGAAAATGGTGGTTCTTGGTGCAAATTTAACAGCAGCAAAAAGATGGTCCAACAGTGGTTATCTACATCAGGCCTAGCCAGAACTGCTCTCAAAGCCAGAGCAAGTTGGGTCTCTACTGCAATGCTTGCTGCGATTGGCTTATTATAACCTTTACCACCACCAGACTCCTAAGAGCAGACAACTGCTATTATCCAAGTGTTGGTGTTTTCTTGTTTTTTTTTTCTTTTTCTTCTGATGTTAATTAAATGCTGGGTCCTGCGAAAAAGCTGGTATCAAAACAGTTTTCACTAACTGTGGACAAATGGTCTTACCTTCGTGGTCCAAGGTGACTCGTTTGTCATAGTCAATGGCAGTGAATCCGCCCCCCGGATCCTTCAGCGTCCAGTATATCTCTGCTTGAGGTAAGCTCAAGGGCTCCACACAGTTCAGGGTGAGCGAATCCCCCAGTTCTGGGCGCAGGGTTATCGACTTAGTCGGGGGGAAGTCAATCAGCCTTGCCTCACGAAGGTTCAATATGACCGACATAGCCCTTCCGAAATTGTTTTTTGCAAAACACTGGTACATCCCCTCGTCCTTGTCCTCAGGCCGGTTTATGACTAGCGTCCCTTCATTTGGAATCTGAACAATCCTGTCGTCATTACCGCTTGGGTCAAAGTCCTTGCCGTCTTTCACCCATTTAAACCTGCAGGAACCAAATAGTTAGGGATTTCATTTCGACAAGATCCATGACAAAAAAGAAAAAAAAATTTTTTCTTTTTTCACTGAAAACATGTGACAACTTAATTACAACTCACCCCCCCCTTTTTTTTTGGTCCTTACTAAGCAGGTTCCACAACTCTTCAAAAGGGTTCTAGCTTATAATAATGATTCATACTGTATCTGTCAAGCGGAGCTGATGTCTGTCGAAATCCAAACTTCACTACAAAGTGATTCCAAAAGCACAAGCTTGTGCTTTTGGATTTAAAACATAACCTGAATAAAGTAGAGCCAACACAGCGTAAAGAAACACTGACGGTTTACCAATTTTGAGAGATAACGTCGAGTAAAGTACCCACAGACTCAGCTCTGACTTTAAAGAGAGGGAGAGGGGCAGTCAAAAAGGGGATTTTACAATTGATATTTCTTAGTTTTTGGATGTATACTTGGTTTATCAGAGGTACTTCAATTGTAAAAGTGGCTGAACATCAGCAGAGAAAGCATGGATTCTATATTACGATATCTGTCTGTGTTTTACCAGTACACACACACACACACGCAGATGCACGCACACACGTGCTATTTTAAGGCATTTAATATTTTTTTTGGTTCAGATACTTTTCCTTCTGATCATATCTAAGAGTCAGATGCAACTCCGTAGAAAAGTGATGTTGGCAATTTTAGCCGGTAAGTTCCACATAGGTGAAAATGTGCAAAATTCCTATCCCACTGCATTCAAACAGATTTTTTTTAAAAAAAGTGTAGGTGTGCACATACATGCGCAGGAATTAGTACCACTAACATAAATATGTATCTTTAACCCTCCATATGCCAAGTCAGTTTTTACCTCCCTTATTCCACTCCAGCCTAGAAGCAATAGTATTTATGTTGAACTAGCTGTACATTTTATCAATACACTCATAATACAAAACATGAGGCGGCTGGGACTTGTCAACACATAGGAGGATTTCACTAGTGAGGAAGGCCCCTATAGCTCAACTTGTAATGAGTAATGCAGATTTGAAGGGTAGCAGATGCAAATACACCAAAGATGGTGTTCATAGGGTTAAGGTTTTTGTTAGTGTATCGTTGATAAGCGTTTTTCTTTCTTGGGTGTAAGACTTTAGTAAATCTAAACCAGCAGTTAATCGTAAAGGTTTTCCCCCAATTTCTGTCAAACATGCAGCCGAACCAGATGAGGCGACTGTCGAGACTGATGACACGCTGCTGAGCTTCCACCGACTCCAGAAAGCAGCTGAGGCTGACTGAACCAGGTGTCAAACGGCTTTTAAAATATTTAAAAAAAAAAGAGGAAGAGGCGGTCTTACCCTGGGTGTGGAGAGCCGTCAGCCTCGCAGGGCAGCTTCACAGTCTCCCCTACCTTGAAAAAGACATCCATTTCAGGGTATGTGGTCATCACGGGCGGTCTGGTAACTGGAGAGAGAGAGAGAGTGTGGTCACTCAGCCAAGTTATATTTACATGACATTGCATCACAGGTATATAACATTGTTCTACCTACTGGAATTTTGTGTGTCGGATAATAAAGGATACGGCAAACAACAAAAAAAAAATGCATTATTTAAAAAAAAACAAATGCAGAAACAATTCTGCGATATTAACAAAACACCGAGCACCTTAAATAATTTTTCTTTTCCTTTAAGAACAAATCAGAATTTCAGTTCTACTAAATACTGGGCCCAAAAAAAGGCAAATGTTTCGTGAAAGATCTGCTTAGTATTTTAGTAATAGTCAATTATTATAGCATTAGGCACCATGGATTCCCCCCTCCCCCAACACAGAAAGATGAAGAGTTTTGATAGGGTTTTCTGGGTAGTAGGTTTTCTGGTCTTCTTGAATGTTTGATGACACTGGTGTGATTTCCTTAGTGGAGTGAACCACAAAAAAACATTATGGAAAAAATAAAGTCAACAACTCAAAAGCTACTTTAACCCTATGCATACTAAATCAGTTTTACTTCCCTTATAACACTCCAGTCTGGAAGCCCTAGTTAACATTTGTGTTGAACTGGTTATACATCAAGTCAACATTCATACTGCAAAGCAAGTAGGAGGGGATGGAGATTTGTCATTACAAAGAGTTGTATTAATAAGGGAGGTTTTACTGTATCATCTGGGTTGCATTGGCTGGTACATAACCTGCAGAGATTATTTGTTGAGATTTTTTCAGAATTTTTCAACATATAGGGTCGCGTCGATGTATATAAATCGCAGCCATCATAGCCGGGTGTCCTGCTTCAACAAAACAAAGGCGGCAGGTGCTCCATTGGTTGTCGCCTAGAATTCCCCTTTTCAATGTTGATATTTGCAATGACAAAATACTTTTAAAGGTTAAATTGTGCAAATGAAATTTCAGCAAACAAAATATCGTCTACAATGCAATCGTCAATCACTGTGCTCTTACCCTGCACGGGTTTTTCAAGTGTGTTTATTATAGTAGCCTTTAAAAAAAAAAATACTAGTTAATTTCCAGCTGATAATTTATTTGAAAACAAGCATCATGTTTTCAAATTGTTGTTTTATTTCTTGTATTTTCTGGTGTAATGCGCCGATAGGTTGCAAAATTCTACTGCTGAGGAGAATATTTGAGAAAACACAAATAAGAGCTTAGAGCTGCAGTGTTAATTTTTGTCAAAGCGTGTTGTAGGTACTGGCATTGTTTGTGTCTTCTATAAATAATGTCGGCCTGATTAAAGGTGTATTCACTCAAGCTGGAACAATCAACAAATCTGTGACACATCAGAATGCTGCTAGGAAAAGCTGCACCGCTGCCTTTGAGCTGGTGTTGTGTGTGTGTGTTGTGTGTGGTGTGTGGGGGGTTTGACCTATATCGGGGGGGGGGGGTGGTATGACCTGCTGAACGTCAATACTCAGTCAACGAGACACTAGTTTGAGACTGGAGAAAGCAGGAAAGATTCCCTGCAACTGATGAAGAAAGCTAAGAAGGCCAACCGAGGATGCCATGCTTGCTGGATGGGAGATGGAAGATCGTGCGGAGCAATGGGTACTGGGGTAGAGATCAGCTCCCTGTGGTGTCAGCACCATTCATAACCTGAAAACATAGACCATTGCAAAGAAGGATGTAGCAGAGTTCAAAGGTGGACCCCTCCTGGTGCCTTCGATTCATGAGGAGGAAGAAGCTGACTGTTTGTAGTTGCACAACAGTGTCACAGAAGTTAACAGCAGATTTTGAAGAGAAGCCGTCCAAGTTAAGGGAAGTTCACTCAAACGAAGATAGGCGGACATGGCAGCACAAGGGAACAAGTCATCAGTACAAAGGAAGTACCACTTTGTGTTGATATGCCTGTGGACAGGACCATAGACAGCTAAAGAACCAGCACTGTATCCATCCTGACAACTGTACATGAGAAGGTACACTTCACATGCATATTTGGAGTCACAGTTTCTGGCATATGCAGACATCAGTGCTGGTCATGGATTCAATGTGAGCAGACATCACAGAAGAATTGAAGATGCATCTTCAGAAGAGTAACGCCATTCCAGCCATCAACCCCGTGAACAGGGGTATGACCAAGCTGCTGCAGCCCCTCAACATCAGCGTGAACAGGACCTTCAAGACAGGCAGCCGGCTACCTTGGGAGAACTGGATGAATGAGAAGGGTTACTCTGACTTGATGATGTTTACTGAACATTGAAGTCCTGGGAAAACGTTCCTCCATCATGCTAAACCAACTAGTTTTGTAAAGCGAAGATCATGAAACCTGCTTCTGAACCGGCTGATGGTGGTGGTGGTGATAACACAGATGTGAACACCAACAGCTGCATTCCACCAGAACTAGCTGCTCTGTTTCATTACAACACAAAAGATGAAGATCTTGAAGGTTTCACAGAAGATTACATCTGCAGAGTTTGAGCGCAACAAAAATATAAAAAAAAAAAAACAAACAAAAACAAGTCATAAATTAAGAATAAAAAATATAATAATAATATGATGTTATTGCCAAAGGCTGATTTTGTTTTTTACATTAACCCTTCATGATCCTATAACCTATACATCCCAGGATGCAACAGTCCAACTTCAGCCAATGCTGCTGTAACATGTTTATTACAATGATTCTTGACTGCATACTGTCAACTCATTTGGGAACATATATCAAAGATTTAAACATAATGATTATTTGTCAGCTTTATACAAACATGCTAAGGTGTGTCACAGCCCATATGACTCATCCTGTGTTCGGTAATACAAGGGGCAAACATACATTTCAAATGTCAAATCAGTTTGCTTTATTACATTCTTTTATACTCTTTTTAAAGTAAACAACCGCCAGAAATAGATGAATGGTAAATAGTTTTGTAAGCACCTACAACTGTATTTATAAGGAGCAATGTGCCTTGAAACTACCCAAGAGGGTTAATTACTTCTGTTTCAGGTATCACACCAACTGAGTAGGTCACAGGTGGGGCAGGTTTGTGTGGTTAGTGAAGACTAAAAAAATCAGGTATTTCGGACTCGAGTGAGCATCTCTCTCTGGAAGCAGGGTCTCTTCACGACATTGCATTCTGGTTTGTGTAAGTGGGATTTTCCTAAATACTCCAGTTTCCTTTGCATTGTAACCCCACCCCCCACAAAACTACAGGCATAAATAAGGGTGTTGCCTCCGTTGACATAAGCAGTGATTTCTCCCCACCTGTGCAGTCCCTTTGTTGGTACATCCCATGGGTATCTATCACAAATTACTTCATGACAAGGGCCCCACTAGGACATGAACATAAACTATGGTCACCCAAACGAAAGGACCCACTGAGAGTCTTCCATTTGGAAATGGGTCGAAAACCAGGAAATTCTGAAGAAATGCATGAGCATGACTAGCTACACACCGTATATCAGCTGCAAGCTGCATTAGTGCAGAGTGAACCTTAGTCAGGATGCTTCGGTTGCTTGTGTAACTTCTCAACGGGGATTGCTCTCCAGTATTCCCCCGTAAAGCAAACTCCGTCCCCCCACCACTCTCCATTTTCAGATCTTTCTTGTCATATCAAAATAAATGTAAAATACAACATTCGTAAAGGGACTGAAGTCTTGGTGGTTCTTCCAACTCTGTGCAAGGTTAGCAATTATTCCTCACACATTTCACTGACATCATGAATAAAAAAATTATTTTTAAGAGGCTGCTGCATCTTTGGAACCTGTTCCAACATCCTTCAACATTCCTTCTGGTAAGAATGCACATTTAAGATGAGAAATCAGAATGACTGCAACCTGAATCTAGGAAAGTTGGGGGCAAAAGTTTTCAAACTAATGAACTTTCCCAAAGGTAAATTTCCACATTTACATTTGTCCAAAGTTTGATCTTGTGCTATTGTTGTTTTTTTTTTTTTAAATCTATCTATCTCACTTCTTTTTTATGTAAGCTATGTTCAGTCAACTGAGACTGCCAATCAAGTCTTGCATGTAGACTGTACACCATTCCTACCACATTGGTCCATCATCGGCTCTCGTGATAAGCTTTCCTCGGCTTACCAACAATGAAGAGACAGTCAGAAACCGACTCCCATAATCAAAGTTATAATTATCTATACTCACAATACTCTCTTCTTTCTAGTTAAGTCTAACGCAGCATCACAATGGCGCAGGCCTCCATTTAACAAACTCTCACCAATACAGCAAAACTGGTTCTCGCCGCCGCTTTCCAATAATATTTTTGCTCTCATTTTCTAAAGAGCGGAAAGCAAATAGTTCGCAATTCCCATTTAGAGTTTCTCTATGGACCCTGAAGCTCCCAATACAGATTGACCAGGTGGAAATTCTCAAATAGGCCACCGAAGATAGCAGCCATTTATGGTACTTACTCGAAACCGCACAGCGTATCAGAATATGAATAGATAAAATCCACAAGTACTGCTTCATTGTTGAAGTTATCTGAAAGGAGAAAAAAAAAAACATTTAAACATTTTGTTCTTTTCTTTTCTTGCCAATTCCAGTTGTTTGTTTGTGTGTGTATGTGTGTAAATGACAAAGGTAGGCAATGAGAGGGATATAACATTAAATTGATAATCAATCAGCCAATTATTTAGCTTCATAATGGCAAATGGAAACCTTTTTATTAGTTGGTTTTTTTTTTGTCCGAAATAACTGTAATGTTGCCCCGTCCTCTGTTTTTCACACCACACTGAGTTGATGAAATCAGTCTATCCGAGTACCGATCTGGCTCAGTGTTTGAGAGGGAGCAAAGCTGGTACATACCTACAAAAATTCATTCAGTCATCACCCCACCCCCCCCCCACCACACACACACACATAACCTATGTACATTTGACCACAGATTGTTTTCCATGGACAGAGAGGAGAGCAGTTGCCACTCAAACCACCCAATACAAAACTCAACACATTTGTGAAATTTCTAAAAGCTGTCAAAAGTATATTAAGAAATTTTTCTACTTGAAATCAAAAGCTAGAGATTCCTATGCTGAACTAATCGGCATAGCCGTTTCCAAGTCCACGTAAAAGCCAAGGTATTGAAAGTAATACTGACTGGTCTACTGACAGATTCAATATTGAAAATGATTAGGAAAAGTCCAACAAAAGCTCTTAAATTGGGATGCAGAAAAAATCAACTGTAGAATCTCCCCAATAAAAAAATTTTCTATTTAGAAAAATAAAACAATTGAATTAGATTCCTTTTTTTTAAAAACCATGAGATTGGTTAAAGTATAACAAGGAGACATCTGCAGAAGCCAGTAGGCCAGCATCTGTCGATCCTCTGCCAACATCTTACCCGATACATCAAAATTCCTGGTTCCTGACAGGGACTGTATCTCTGTAAAATCCCCTGTTAACAACCAGTGAGATTTTCCCACTAAACCATATCAACCTAAGCTGGTTAGGTCAACAAGTTACTTTTGACAAGGTACCAGGATTATCCACAACTGCACTATTTACAGGAAGATGATTCAGTGCTTTGCTTTTATGCTGCTGCTGCTGTTCAGCAAGAAGTATTAGTGAGGTTACACTGACAGAGCCTCCACTAATTTGGCTTTAATAGCTGGCAGAAGGCATTTCAAAAACTCATTAAGTATGAACTGTGTGTGGGTTGACATGATAGCCAAAGTTCCAAAGAACAGAGGATGTTGGTGATTTGCTTTGGTGCAGCACATGATGTAGAAAAGGCCAGAGGATGTTGGTGATTTACTTGGGTACAGCACATGTAGAAAAGGCTGTAAACAATAAAGCTCTTCTGACCATTCTGTCTACTATCTACTTCCTGGCTCATCAGGGTTTGTCTCTGCAAGGCAATTACATCAATGAAGCCAGTCACAGTAAACAAACAGCAATTTTTACACAGCTGCTACAACTACAGAAGGAAGTTTTGCTAACCTAGATGCCAGACTAAGGAAGACTCAGGACCAATTCACAAGTCCTGAAACACAAAATGAGCTTCTGAAAGTTATGGTGTATGCTGTATCCAGAAAATAGCAGGAAATCTTTCTGGAGAGCAGTGTGCTATCATTGTTGATGATGAAATAGCCAACATGTCCAACATCAAGGAACCTGTTCTATCTTTGCTATGTAGATGATGAATTCAACAGCTAAGGAAGAGTTCATTGGACTACCTTGGAAACAACTTCAGCAGTCTCACTCCAAAATTAAAATAAGCTGTTTATTTTTCTGTTTGTGTGTGCATAACCTTGTAAAAATAAAAACAAGTGAGAGATACAATTATCAATTCAACTCCTCTTTTTTTTTTTAAAGAAAAAAATTGCTAAAACCTATAGTCCAATTACTGACTACATGCTGTAGTCTATGTAGAATATACTTTGCAGACCTGGATTCTTTTTTCTTAATATATATACCTGAACTGAAATAGATAGATCCTTAGATATTAAGATAAATCAAGTTAGGCTCATAGATGTTTAGGGAGATAACACTCTAAGAAAACATTAAAAATCATTAAATGTTTTGAGAAGGCATAGATAAACAGAGGGTTATAACTTAGCTTAGAGCAGGACCACAATGATGATACATATTATTATTTCTCGACCATGTAGTCAATGTCTAAGCTGTGATGGCTTCCTGACTCTTTATTATCACTTTACCATGCTACAATATACCTTTGTTATACTTGCAATGGCTCCTTATAACCACTAATATTATTTTACTGCCTTGTACATAGTGGAGGAAAAAAACAAAAGAAATACACATCAGTCTGCTGCTAGTCTTCCTACATATTTCATGAGAATTTAGCAGGCACCAGTACAGACCACATGATGGTACAAAGAGTAGAGCAGTTTGTTAGACCTCTTACTAAAATCACCTGAGATAATATAATTAGTTTAAAATAATATTTCCTTCCCACAAGACCTCAGTTGTCTCCCCTAAGCTCTCAAGAAATGGAAAGACAACTCGCACGACTTTTTAGAAATTCAATTTGTATGTGGGATCATTGATCATGTAGCGGATCCTGAAATGGGTGGGACTTTTTTTTTTAGATATTTTAAATCGTTAACAGACTGCAGCGGCCGTAAAACCAGAGTCACCATGGCACCTTTTTTTTCTTGCCAGCATCACCTGTCAGCACACGCAAGCGCCAACGAATTCATTCATCCAACAAATCCTGCACCATTTGGAAGACAGAATCAGTGCGAGAAAATGATAACAGCGGCTTGTTTAGTCTGTTAAGTACCTTGATGTCTCAGGTAAATGTCTTCAGTTTAGGGGAAGCACTCAAACAGGCAGCCATCAATGCTCAACACTGAAACTATTTGGAATTTTAACCCCCCTCCCTCTAATTCAGTTTCAAAAATAATTTTTTTTTTAAATTTCCATGAGAAATTTTGCTTCATATTCGATCAGGATGGTTACGAAATACTTTGCAGACTCTAGAATGTTTGCCCTGTGATGCCCAAATAATCACAAGTAAGAGGTGGCATAAAGTTTAACAGGGTTATCAAATTCCTTTGGTAGCTGAGCCCAGAAAAACACCAGTTCTACTCTACACAGATTCAGCTTGCGAGATTAGCCTTAATCACACCTGCCACCAATGGAGTAAGTGACCATGAAACGAACAAGCTTGACCTCGTGACAGTAGCCAATAGTTGAAACTCCAGTCACCAGCATTTTGCATGATATACTTTTTGCTTAACTAATCTATTGCCACACTGACAGTGCATTAATTTCATTTATTCAAAATAAAATCCCTATTATCTCCCTTCTAATGGCACTTATTAGTTCTTGATCCCTAATAAAAGCTTTAAATTCTACATTAATTAATTTTCACATGTATCTATGTATCTGCTAATTCCTGTTAAAGCACTTTTAAATGCTAAGAATTATGTCAACATTAGACTTTATCAAAGAGGTGTATTTGAGAGATCATTTCAACTTAATGATCATCTGCTATTTTGAGGGGGTTCTATCTCCTTTATACATGTATACTATATTGATTCTAACAAACACCCATGCTCATTAAGCATCCATCCCTAACTTTTAGCCCCAAAAACCTGTTTTAAAGATTGCCTTCAGCTGCATTCATGCAAATTCCCAAACAAGTGATTGTCACCTTTTCTAGGAATATTTTGGCACATGGATAGTCTGTTGAAGAATTAACACAGGGAACTGAGGAAGTAAAAGAAAAGCAAGTGTACACAGGGAAGTTGCAACTCAGAAGGCGCACAAAGATACCGAGTGGTTGCACTAGTGTAGTACAACTTCTGGCATATCCTGAAGTTGGGCATTTAAGCAAAACCTCCGCAAAAAAAAAACAGGGGCACCTGGATAGCACTTGGCAAATTAAGAGAATGTGTAAAAAAAAAGCAAAAGCCATGCCTCCTTTCGAAATTCCTCGTCAGGAAAAGTTTGAAGATAGCACGTGATGCTTTGAAACATGGATTCCAATTTGGAAGACAATGAATTAAGTTTCCTGGATCGAAATTGTAGGATTGCCAAGTGTCAGTTTCAGTGCAAAGTCTACAATGATATTGAAAAGCGTCTCAGTGAAGTTAGAGCTAGTTACACTACTTTAAAATCTAAGTGCTGCTGCTGCTGCTGCTGTCCATTCATGTTTTTTTTTTTTTAATTTGCCCCCCTCCCCCCAATCTTACTCTTCCTCGAAAGACAGAAAATTTCCAAGGCAGATTACTTGTGGCGGGTTTCATTTCCTCCCGTGGGTCACCGACAAAACAGCTTTTGAATAGAATTTCTTCACTGACATTTTAATTTTCTCTCTTTTTCCTTTCTTTCGCTACACGCACATCTATGCCGCCTCTGGGTGTGTTCAGTGTTACTTGGCTTGTGCCATCAATTTTGGAGTATTCTCGTGTGGTGTAGTTCCGACATGTCACCTGGCTGATTGTAGAAAGGTTCGTTTCATTTGCACTTTTTCAGCAAATTTTTTACCCCTCCCCCCAGCCCACCCACAAGTTTCGAATTTTAAATTTCTAATGAATACCACCCAGGTAGCAATTAGGACCACATACACAGCGCGTGTTTGCGTGTGCACACACAGAGGGATGATTTCTTCAAACAAATATAAGTCTCATGTACAAATTAAGCAAGGCCGCCATACCATTTTTCTCATATTTCACGAGTTCTTACCAGTATCTATCTGAACAGCTTAGAATGAACTCTATAACATCTTTTTTTTTTTTTTTTATATATGAACTTCAGCTTATAATCCAAATAAACAGTAGCATTCTTACCTACAACAATCCCCTTTTGTTCTCTTTTAAAAAAAAAAAAACAAAAGAATTATTAAAACTTGGAGAGGCAAATGTTAGGAATAATGATGACCAGTCGGCGGGGCCGCCATGATTTAGGGCAGTTGCTGTGTGAAGAGAAGCGAATAGGCTCCCTCCTCTCTCTCTCTAGTACTGTTAGTTACCGGCTAATACTCCTAAAGGTTTTCCAGCTTAAATTCTAGTGGGGGGTGGGGGGAGAGCTTTGTAGATAGAAACATTTCTCCTTTCTTTGTTCGTGGTTAGAAGGGGCCTTACGGAACGGGGGGGGGAGGGAGAGAGAGAGAGAGTCATCATCATCATCATCATCATCAGGGGTTTTCCAACAAGAGGAGGAACCACCCAAGTCGCTGAGCGGTCCATTTTGGGGTAATGTTATTCACCCGTGACCAATCTAAGGGTACCAGACTCCCCCAACCCCTCCCTCGCGTCGTCGGCATCTAACGGCAGATAATCGCGGCGGCCCCCCCCCCGTATTCTGCATTCCTACCCCCGCTCGTCAGTCAAGATCTCCTACGAATATAATATGGCAAAAAAAAAAAACAATAATAATAATAATAATAATAATAAAAAACAGACCAAACCCCCCCCTAACTATGGTGGGTTATCATCGTGGGTCGTTCAGGTTCAGGTCTCCGATAGACAGGAGACCCAGTACTGAACCCTGCCCAGGTCGGACGATTATCGATCATGGCGACCAACCGGGAATTTCCAGCGTTCGTCTCCTCCCACATTAATAATAATAATAATAATATAATAATAATAATAATAATAATATTGTTGTTATTATTATTATTATTCTAAAAAAAGGGTAATCATTCTATAACTAGGTTTAAACTCCTCGGTTAGTCGATGGACCGGACTTGACCTTTAGCATTCCCCCTATCCCCCCCCCTAATCGGACAAACACCTATTTTCTTAAATATTCGCGTCCGAGATTTCATTGACGGAGGAGGAGGAGGAGGTAATAAGAAACACACACACAATAAAAGACAATAGCAATATGATAATAGCTGCCAGAAGTTCACCGAGCCAAGTACAGGTGAATGTTTGGGAGTTTTGAAATAATAATAATAAAAAAGAAAGATGGCGGCCGCAGATCCTCGGTGGTGACGCCGCCGAGCTTAACTTCCGTGATGTCGGGGAGGATCAAAAGGGGCCCGAAGGTAAAGGGTGGTGGTGGGTGGGTGGTGTATTATTGTTATTTTTCCAGCCCGGCAACTGTCTTAGTTTAGCCTCTTCGCAGTCACAGCAAGCGGAAGAGATCGGGGGGGGGGACGAGGCCGAAAAATCCGTGTAAAATGTAAGGTGCGCTCACCTGGAGAGAAGAGGGAATTTCAAAAGCAAACCCGTCCCCCCTTTGTCCCGCCGGCTTCAGCGATCGCGGACTATATCACGGGGACGGTCGGAACAAGCGAAGGTGGGTAGATGCCGCCACACGGGGGTTCTCCTGGTTTCTGAACTTCGCGATGTTCGACTGACGGCGTTACAACAGCATACCTGTGTTCACCTGTCGTAATCATGTCCGTTCGAACAGGTGGGTGGGAAGCCTCGTTTTCGTTTGGAGCTGTTTCTGCTCGCCGTGTACTATGAGTCACCCGTAGACCCCCACATTCCGAGATTTCCACCTTTCTGGTCTTTTAGCTGATGAGGAAAGGATGGAAAAGGAGACGACGAACTGTGTATAAATTACCTTTAGTTACCTTTGTTACACTTTTTTTTTTTTTTTTTGAATTTTTTCCCTATTAATACAAACATCACGAAATGTTCTTCGTCTTCCCCTCATCCCAAGCTTATCCATTGCTATCTGTATCATTATTTGATTATCCATCTTTTCCTTTCTGTAGGTGTCAGAAAAAAACAAAAACAAAACATGGTGGGTGGAAGAAAGAGATCAAAGGTGAGAACTACTCTTCTTCTTCTTCTTCTTCTTCTTCTTGTTTTTGTGTTTATCTAAATGTTTTTCTGCTTGAGAATAATAAGTGATTGAAGAAGTCTCTTCACCTGCTCCTGGTTGAATAGGACAGGGGGAGAGAATTCCTGCGAGCAGCTCTATAAAAAAAAAAAAAAAACGTGAATAGTTTTCCAAACGATGGCTTTGTTAACACCTGCATTCAAATCTAACGATGCATTACTCCCTTACCTGGGTTTTTCCAAAACGATTTTCGAGATAGATTCATCTTTAAGGAGCATAGTCTTTCTAGAATGGCATCAGCCTGTTCGCTTTATGGAATTTCTTGAAGTAATTAGACAGTAATTCAAATAGGTAAATTAGCGGTATAAAGTAACATTTTAGTTAACCTTTCCCCCCCCACTTTTCTTTTTTAAGGGGGAATCAACCAAGATGTGGATAACTCAGATCCAAAGACTAATTGTTAGTTGTTTTTTTTTTTTAGATTGGCACCACAGCTAAAACAATACTAGACATTATTTATTTCCGGTTTAAAAACTGC
Source organism: Nautilus pompilius (assembly GCA_018389105.1). NCBI lineage: Eukaryota > Metazoa > Mollusca > Cephalopoda > Nautilida > Nautilidae > Nautilus > Nautilus pompilius. The sequence goes on along the minus strand of JACATO010000843.1, from coordinate 51,953 downwards.
CAGTCAATAATAATAATAATAATAATAATAATAATAATAATAATAATGATGATGATGATGATGCTGATGATAATAATTAATAATAATAATAATAATAATGATGATGATGATGATGATGCTGATGATGAATAATATAATATAATAATAATAATAATAAAATAATAATAATAATAATAGTTTTGTCTATAGCTGGCTTTTTCTTTAGATTAGTCTGCTGTTTATTGGTAAAACTGAAGGGGAGACAACCGGTGGGGGGAACAAATTATCGTTCTAAAATTATCTAACGTTGTACTACATTTAATTAGTATTTTTTTGTCTCTGTACAATCGAACAGATTCCCACGCTATGGTAAATAGTATACATGTATCCTATAATTCGGTGAACCGGTCGGTGAGCTAAGGATTGTGGTAATCTTGGGATTTTGACATGTGGAACATCTGAAGATAAAATAAACAAATGGTATTTTAGCACATTTCATTTTTTTTTTAAAAAAAAAACATTGTCATATTAATCATTCATAATAAAAAGCAAATCGATAATCTAGGGACCAAGGATACTCAATTTTAAGGAAAAAAAAACACTAACCCTTAAAAAAATCTGTGATTTTATAACTGGTAGAAATGTTGTGTATATATGAAACTTTAAATTAAAATAAAGAAACAAAATTTTCAGTTTTGTGGAACAAATTTTGCTGGCAGCTGGAAAGAGTCTTAAGTCAGAAATGCTCTCTGATTTTGTCTTTATACAATGACTACCATAGAATTTTCAAAATAAGGGCAAAGCCTTGGTAGTTTAACTAACTATAGCTTGTAAAAAAATTTATATTGATTTAATAAAAAATAAATAACAGTCCAAATGAACGAAATAAATATTCCCGGTAATATCTGTACATAACTCAATCGAAACTGATGTTGATTGAGGAAGGAACATCTAATTATTCGGTTTTCTTTTTTTAAAAAATTTTATGGTTTGTAAAAATTAAAAAAAAATAAACAAGAAGGGGAGAGCACTCGCAATACCTTGATGCAAGGGAAATAGAACGTGTCTGGTTACATAGCAAAATGTGAGGAAATATTTTTAAAAATTTAAGTTTGTTATTTTTAATGAAACTTTTGTTTCGGAAAAGGCGGAATGAAAATGTGGAGTTGAAGAATTAGGGAATGTTACAGATTTTGGATACCTTTGTGTGTGTGTGTGACATAAAATTCACAGATCGTTAACTTTTAACACTTGATTATTAATAATCCTCACTAAACAGGTCAGATTGGTTGACCAAAAGCTTGCTTTCTTTTTTTTTAAGGTTAATGGTGTTTTACACTGTTTAAATAATTCCATTAACTAACTAATAATAATAATAATAATAATAATGAAAAAAAAAGAAAACCATGAGCTCGTAGTCGGAACGAGTCGATGGGTCGTCAGAAAAATGCTGAAAGAATCCAGTTATCTCCCTTTATCCTTCTAAATCCTCGCGTTTTACGGAAAAGCCAGTTTCAAAGTTAGTTCACCTGTCCTTCCATCACAACCAGCACACTACAGTTCCACACTTGCGGAATTTCTCTTGACCAAAAAAAAAAAAACCTGTATAATCTGATGTATTGGCAACGTAAATAATAAGCTATAGATTTCCCCTCTTTTACGGCTAAGGGACTCGTCGGCTACAATCATCATAATAGACGGGCTTAGTTCACGATATATAGCCAATAGCACTCTTATAGTAGCTTAAGCCTGCTGCCGGTCGCAGAGTCAGTCTGGAGCGAATTCAAGCTTTCGACGGTTTACAAAACTCCCTCAGAGGGCCCCATCCGTAGCTCTCTTGTGAAATATTCGGGACATGTCTGGCTCGCTAGTTATCTTCTAGTCTTGAAGGTATCCACGTATCCGGATACTTAACTTCAAGACATCTGTTTAAACCTGTGTTAACCTCTGATTTGAATTCGGGGAGTGTGTGGCCTAATAGTATCGCGACAGAATGTACCAACAGCCGGGCCAGTAATTCTGACTGTGACGTTGTTAGAGTACCACCCGTATTGTAGAAAAATTCAAAGAATTCATTCAAACTTCTTTTCTTTCTCCCCCTAATTTGTAAATAATTTATATATGAAATTGTGCAACGTTAGACTATAAATCTAACATGTATAAATGGAACTGACAGTTGGCGGGGGATGTATAGTTTTACTGTACTAGAAACCTGAATGTGTTGTGGTTACTAACAGAGATGCTATGCAGAATACTAAAGTAGTAAGTAGGCTTCTGTAAACTGTACGCTTTGCAATATATGTATATTTACTAAAACAAACAACAACAAAAAAGAAGCATAAAATATGAACGAGAAAGACAAAAAAGCTCAAACATTACTTTAGCCGGGATATGACTGACACTTTAAGAGAATCGGAATGATATTGGGGTTATAATTTCGGCCCACCGGTGTCATCTGCCGCTGTCGAGATGGATATTTTTCTAGACAGGAATACGGAGTTCGAATACACCGGTTACGAGAGAAACGTGTGGGATTCTGATGTCTCGCTCTATTGAATTAGAAAGATTCGGCGTCTCCCAGCAGTCAGTCAGCCAGCCAGTTCCACCCCACCATTCATTCTTTCTGTTTGTTTTTTTTCTTTTTTTTCCTTCTTTAGTTCCCGGTCTCGACGATGTTCTGGAACGGCTAACAGGAGAGGTTTTAAATCGCTAAAGACGGCACTAACTCATAAATCTATTTTCACGTTCATTCGCGGCGAATTATTTATCAATCTATTTGCGAATTATATCTCGGAACTGTAAATTTTCACCCTTCCCCTTACACACGCCCCCCACCACCCACCACCCTCCTTTTTAAAAAAAAAAAAAAAAAAAATCTCTCTGAACTTCTCGCCGCTGACCCCCCGAGTCGAGTCGTTTTTGAAGTCCTTGTTTACACATTAGACTTGATGTAAGGCATCCATCATACGTCACACTTCCGGTGGTGGTCAGACAGAGCCGTTGCCATCTTATCTGGCCGGCTCCTTCTCTCCTTAGTAGGTGTCTCCGCATCTGACCCCGGTGCGTACATGAAAGGCCCCTTCCGTCACCGCGGACAATCTCCGTGATGACAGAATTGGGTTTCGTTTCTAGCGGAATTCGGTCGGGGTTGTAAATGGTGAAAAGAGAAGAAAAGAAAGGAAAAAAAAACAACAACAACAACAACAAAAGAACACAATGCGTGGCGAGGTATGTAAAGAAGTTAGATGTTAATAGCGGGGGGGGAGAGAGTGAGATGACGTCAGTACTAGAGAGAGACAGAGATATGACGTCAGTAAGATTTGAGAGAGTGAGAGATGACGTGAGTACTAGATTGAGAGAGAGAGATGACGTCAGTACTAGAGAGAGAGAGATGACGTCAATACTAGAGAGAGAGAGATATGACGTCAGTACAGACTTGTTGAGAGTGAGAGATGACGTGAGTACTAGATTGAGAAAGAGATGACGTCAGTACTAGATTGAGCGAGAGAGAGATGACGTCAGTACTAGAGAGAGAGATATGACGTCAGTACAGACTTGTTGAGAGTGAGAGATGACGTGAGTACTAGATTGAGAGAGAGAGATGACGTCAGTACTAGAGAGAGAGAGATATGACGTCAGTACAGATTTGGAGGGAGTGAGAGATGACGTGAGTACTAGATTGAGAGAGAGAGATAACGTCAGTACTAGAGAGAGAAATGACGTCAATACTAGAGAGAGAGAGATATGACGTCAGTACAGACTTGTTGAGAGTGAGAGATGACGTGAGTACTAGATTGAGAGAGAGAGAGATGACGTCAGTACTAGAGAGAGAGATATGACGTCAGTACAGACTTGTTGAGAGTGAGAGATGACGTCAGTACTAGAGAGAGAGAGATGACGTCAATACTAGAGAGAGAGAGAGATATGACGTCAGTACAGACTTGTTGAGAGTGAGAGATGACGTGAGTACTAGATTGAGAGAGAGAGAGATGACGTCAGTACTAGATTGAGAGAGAGAGAGATAACGTCAGTACTAGATTGAGAAAGTGAGAGATGATGTCACTACTAGAGAGAGAGAGAATTTAAATAAGGTTCTCCGGAGTGGATTGTTACAGAAGTAAGATTATGAAACAAAAATAAAATAACATGTAGTAAGTTTCGGCCGTATCTTTGCTGTAGCTTCCTCGGTCATTTATTACAAACTCTCTCTCTCTCTCTCTCTCTCTCTCTCTCTTTTTCTCTCTCTCTCTGTGTGTGAAAATTTTCTGAAAAATGGCATCAAAGAAAAGTATGCCTACTAAATACCATTAATTCCGCGGTTCTGTTTTTTTTTTCTTTCTTCTTTCTATCTTTTATACTATTATTACTTTTCTGTCTCGGCTCTCACGATACTTCGAGAGATTTTAATGACTTCTTTCGCTGTCACGTGACTCTCGGCGGTTCAGCCCGCAGTCGACCAGAGCTAGGACGGATTACGGATACGTTACCGTTTCGTTCTCTCTCATTGTTCTTTTGAAGTTTGCAGTGGAGTAGCACGATAATAGTGGTGGGGGGGCAGGTTAGGTCCTCTCGATTGAAATGTGGCAGTGTCAAAGAGCTCTCGCCTACCAGTCTACACGAAAGAGTTCGCAAGGTCCAGTCAACTTCTGTGTACGCATATTAATCACTTTCCTGCAGCTCTAAGGATCTTAGCTAGAAATGCAATTATTTTTTTTTTTTAAGGAAGAAAACTTTAGCACAAATATGTTAATCTCTCTCTCTCTCTCTCTCTCTCTCTCTCTCTCTCTCTCTCTCTCCTCCACTTCCCCTGTGAGAGACGGACGCATTCAGCCTGCCATCGCGCCGATGCGGCTAGGTTATCCCAGGTGGAGCTTGTGGTGGGGGAGAAAGGGGAGAGTTGATGGTTAATTGGAACTCATTGTCTTCCCAAAGACTACAGAGTTGCCTATTATATCTGAAATTCTCCGGAGGTCAGGGAAAAGTTCGGAGTCGAGTGAGGGTGTGGCTAACGTCAGACGGACGGAATGAGTCGGCAGCTCTGTATTGTCTGTATACGCCGCACACCCTAAGTCCAATACACTGGTGCGCTATCCGTGTATTGTTCGCGTGAACATTCGGGCTGTAAAAAACCTCCGGCATTGTCGTTCATTTAACCTGTTAGGTTTTATTTGCTGATTTATTCGGTGAAAGAGGGATAGGTTCTAGGTTTCGCGCCGGTGTAGCAGGCGATTCAGGATGAAAAATTACTTCACGAAGCTAGATAAAAGGGACACATTCGCCATTTTTTTTTTTTAAAGTAGAATAATAATAATTTAATGTAGAATGCGAGAAGCTGATATATTGTGATGGTGGGGGAAGATAAAATGTTTTATATATATATAATATATATATATATATATATATATATATATTGCGCTTCCCTCTAACGCGGAATTTTTCTCTTGATTTTACGAGTTGACCCGAGCGGATAGAAATTAGGAGGTCATTGCCTGAATGGGCTGCGGGTTAACTAGATTAGATTCAGGCAAATTGAAGGATTCAGATATGTTGTGGCTGCGGGGAAACGGTTGATGTGGAAGAAAGGAAGGTTGAGAAATGTATGGGGGATAAAAATATTTCTAAAGAAAAGAAAAGAGCACAGGGGAACCTAAGATGGAGATTATACTGCCCCACCTCATCCCCCCACTGGGAGGAGGAGGAGGAGGAGGGGTTAAAGGAAATTCTGCGAAACGGTAGGAATCTTAGTGGGCGACTGTTACATCTTAGAAAAGAACTGTCGGAGGATCATAAGAAAGCTGCTCGAGGTTTATTTAATTGGGACGGTTGATGTAGAAGATGGAGACCGATAATTTCCCGCGTGTGCTGTATGTGAGAGTAAAGGAGATATCAAGACCAGAAGCTTCGAAAACAAAAGGGACCGGAGAAAACCCTTATGATGAATGGCGGTATTCGGATTTCTAGACTGTAGAGATCTATACTTTTCGCTAGCATATCCCCGGTATCTTTCTAGAATTCCAGATTTGACCTCCAGCCCCGCTCGCAAATCTCCTCCCGGTTGGCTCGGCCATTTCCCCTCCCTCGCCTTATAGGAGTAGCAGCAGGTGGAGAAGCTGCCTTCTGCCGTCACCGTCATTAGGGTTCAGGTTTGTGTGGGGGGGCGACTTTGGCGTGAGATGGCGGCAGGTCGCAGTCCCTCGGTTTGTATCATGGAAACTATACCGTGTGTGTGTGTGTGTGTTGGCCAGACGTGTTAACTGATTCCCCAAAACATTTTTGTTTTCCGATGTCGTAGCTGTTGATTTATCTGGCCCCGTCTTTCTGGAAAATCGCGAAGGAGAGCTATTCTTCGCAAGGCTGAATATCAAGATATCGGGTTCTCCTCCCCCGCACTCCCAGCTCTGTATCATTTATGCTCTTTCTGAAAGTTATCTCGTCGTATTGACTGGAATCAATGGGCAGGTAACCCAGTGTGTTTTTTTTTTTTTCCGGTACACGCCGGAAATCAGCTCTTCTTTCATGGAAACCACAAATTTCAAGAAGTGCAGTTGGTCATTGCTCGCCGTTAGCATGGTTAAATCTGATGGAAGAGTTAGATGTTCTACAATCTCTTCTGGATCTTCCCTGTCGTATGTCCAGGTGAGAAAGGTGGTTAGGACATATTTTGGCTATTTCTCAGGTTTCCTATCTTTAGATAGTGTTGCTGATTCTTCGAAATCTCCCATATAGATTTTACGAGGATTGGGAGGGGGGAGAAAGATGTGCTGCTCATAGCCATTCCTCCACGAAATATGCTGTTACTCGGGAGATTATTAATTCCAGGACACTCTCAGCTGGTACTACTTTCCAAGTCTGTTCCGTGTGACTGTTAACCACTCATTAGTCGAAACATTTTCGAGCGTATTCTCTACGTCAGAACTTACGGGCGTGTCTCCAGAACGGACAGCGGAGTTCCAGGTCATGTCCACGAAATAGAAAAAGAGTTTTTAATGTATCAGGTGCTACGTCCATCCAGAGATGTCAGGGTCTTCCGGAGATGTGCCAGTAGATGGATGGCGCAGTGATCCGATAAAACCTACTGTCGGTCTCAATGGATTATCTGTCTTCGTCGATCTTTGGAAGACTATACAAGCGAGTTTATTCGCCTGGGGACTTGGATACGCGTCCGACTATTTCAGGGGACCTATCTTTGCAACACTTCATCGTATCCCTTAGTCTCCTTTCAGTGGATATGATTTTGTGCGTAATTTTAATTATCGTTACCAGAATGTTTTGGGAACTTGATGGCAGCTGTTTCTGTAGCTGCGGCGATATTTAATATAGGTAGGTCTTATTTCAACATTCAAGCCTTCAAAGGATGATCACAAAGAGTTTGTTACGCTGAGAGTTAGTCAGGTTTTAGAGAGTCTGAAACTTTCTGGTTTTCTTAGTTTTGTCTGCTTAAATAATCTTTTCAGAGGCAACGGTACAAGCTCGAATAGTTGGTGCGTTCTGTTCTTCTGACTACCTTCTTCCTGACTGAGTTGGTATTTGTAGTCCGCGGTATTATGCATTGCATTCTCAGAGGAGATCAGTGTACATAATCTTACGTGTCTGATTACTTATAAGTGAGTGACATAACTTGCATACCTGATCGATATAGATCTGAATAACCTACTACTGCCTTTGGATACTAGCACGGTATCATCCTCAAAGAATACTGGCAAAGTATCATCCTCAAAGAATACTGGTATAGTATCATCCTCAAAGAATACTGGTATAGTATCATCCTCAATACTGGCAAAGTATCATCCTCAAAGAATACTGGTATAGTATTATCCTCAAAGAATACTGGTATAGTATTATCCTCAAAGAATACTGGTATAGTATCATCTTCAAAGAATACTGGCAAAGTATCATCCTCAAAGAATACTGGTATAGTATTATCCTCAAAGAATACTGGTATAGTATCATCCTCAAAGAATACTGGTATAGTATTATCCTCAAAGAATACTGGCATAGTATTATCCTCGAAGAATACTGGTATAGTATTATCCTCAAATAATACTGGTATAGTATCATCCTCGAAGAATACTGGTATAGTATTATCCTCGAAGAATACTGGTATAGTATCATCCTCAAATAATACTGGTATAGTATCATCCTCGAAGAATACTGGTATAGTATCATCCTCAAAGAATACTGGTATAGTATTATCCTCAAAGAATACTGGCAAAGTATCATCCTCAAAGAATACTGGTATAGTATCATCCTCAAAGAATACTGGTATAGTATCATCCTCAAAGAATACTGGTATAGTATCATCCTCAAAGAATACTGGCAAAGTATCATCCTCAAAGAATACTGGTATAGTATCATCCTCAAAGAATACTGGTATAGTATCATCCTCAATACTGGCAAAGTATCATCCTCAAAGAATACTGGTATAGTATTATCCTCAAAGAATACTGGTATAGTATTATCCTCAAAGAATACTGGTATAGTATCATCTTCAAAGAATACTGGCAAAGTATCATCCTCAAAGAATACTGGTATAGTATTATCCTCAAAGAATACTGGTATAGTATTATCCTCAAAGAATACTGGTATAGTATCATCCTCAAAGAATACTGGTATAGTATCATCCTCAAAGAATACTGGTATAGTATCATCCTCAAAGAATACTGGCATAGTATTATCCTCGAAGAATACTGGTATAGTATTATCCTCAAAGAATACTGGCATAGTATTATCCTCGAAGAATACTGGCATAGTATTATCCTCGAAGAATACTGGTATAGTATCATCCTCAAAGAATAGTGGCAAAGTATCATCCTCAAAGAATACTGGTATAGTATCATCCTCAAAGAATACTGGCAAAGTATCATCCTCAAAGAATACTGGTAAAGTATTATCCTCAAAGAATACTGGTAAAATATCATCCTCAAAGAATACTGGTATAGTATCATCCTCAAAGAATACTGGCATAGTATTATCCTCGAAGAATACTGGCATAGTATTATCCTCGAAGAATACTGGTATAGTATTATCCTCAAAGAATACTGGTATAGTATCATCCTCAAAGAATACTGGTATAATATTATCCTCAAAGAATACTGGTATAGTATTATCCTCGAAGAATACTGGTATAGTATCATTCTCGAAGAATACTGGTATAGTATCATCCTCAAAGAATACTGGTAAGGTTTCACGAGAACAGCTAAGAACGGCCAACGGATTCGTGAAATACCATGTAGACGAGCACTCCATTATTTTGTAAGGAACATGTCTGTACCGAACGGACCGTATAGCGACGTTTTAAGACACAAATTCAAGATTTTGTAAATTTCAATACTGGAAGATGATATATATCATAATAAAATTCGTTCTGAATAATTTTAACTCTTCCCTTCCTCCCTAACTTTCTGGAGTTCTTTTTAGGGGGGCCATAACCCCCAGTGTTAATAACATAAACGAGCCACTCTTTGGTTCTCCACTGGCAATTCTGTTGTAATCCGTTATGAAGCCGGTTTTCCAGAGTGAATTTAGAACGTAAAAGCCAGCAGCATCGATGGTTTTAGGTTCTTATTCTCTTCGGTTTGCATTGCAAAGGCGGAAAATGACTGAACTAAACCGGAAACACTTCACCAATAACTCTACGTTGTCGTCTTGTATGATACAGAGGTTATTTTCATTGGTGGAATGTTAAAAGTTTTGGAAAGTCGTCTTGATTGGGCGAGTACCTCTTCTCGCCTAGATTTTAAATACCAAGTCCGGAACCCGGTCAGTCTGAGAATCAGTCCACTCATCCGTGTTGGCAGGATCCGGCCACCACTCTTCACCGTACAGAGCTGCCAATTCGCCGAAGAATCTTCTCTTTATCTGCCTTCCATCTGCAGGTAACACAAGAAGAATAGCCGTACGGACATGGTTGATGCATTAATTTCTGCTGCAGGCTGACCTATCTTTTCCTCTCTCTCTCCTCTCTCGCTCTCTCTCTCTCCTCTCTCTCTCGTCTCGATCTCTCCTCTCTCTCTCTCTCTCTCTCCATCTTTCTTTCTCTCTCCATCTTTCTTCTCGTTCTGATGTCATCTCTCTTCTCTCTCCATCTCTTTCTCCTCTCTCCACTTTCTCTCAATCTCTCTCTCTCGTTCTGATGTCATCTCTCTCTCTCTCTCTGCTCTATCCTCTCCATCTCTCTCTGGTCTGACGTCATCTCTCTCTCTCTCCATCTCTCTCTGCTGACGTCATCTCTCTCCCCACTTTATCTCTCGCTCTCCATCTATAGCTCTCTCTCCATCTTTCTCTCAATTTCTCTCTCTCCATCTCTCCATCTCTCTCTGTTCTGACGTCATCTCTCTCTCTCTCTCCTCCTCTCTTCTCTCTCTCTCTCTCTCTCTCTCTCGCTCTCTACCCCACGCACCTGAGCTAGTCGGTTTCCTCCTCTGGCGCCTCTTTCGTTCGTGCAGTGGTATGGCCGATATGCAATGTAATAGCACGGTATGCCTGTGAAAACCACTGTCAGAAGCTTACCGATAACCCAGAACTTGGTTTAACCTGCAGCATCAGGCGACCTACCTTGGAGCGTTCTACCCTTTTCCCGTCCTTCGGTAATCTTGCGGAGAGAAATTCCTGGCCTCATTTCGTGAGAGGATTTTCGAAATCGCGCCATTGTTAATCATGGTCGCTGATTGGCTGGCACAAGGCACGTGGGCCCCCTTGTACACCGACACAACAGAAATAAGTAAAACCCGCCTCTTTTTTTTTTTTTTTTTTTTAGACGAGGCTGGAACTTCGGCAGGTTTTGAATAAAGCAAACATTAACAACGAGGTTGGCAGAAAGGCGGTGCTAGCTGGTTGTAACAGTTACCCGTTTATTAGAATGCAAGATCATTTCCGAGTAGAAACGAAGAAGGGGCATTCATCAGGTGTGGTCTCGTCCAATGCGTCATGGTAACGAGAACTATCGCTATCCTTTACTGGGGTATAGCTAGGAGTAACAGCTGCTGGAAGGAGATACCAGCTCGGGCAGCAGAGTGAATAATAGCAGAATTTTGCCACAAAATTTGATAAGCCGCCTTACGGAAATCGTACAAGGGTACATACTCAATTCCTGCAAATTAGATTCTGTTTATCTCTGCGTTTTCACTAAATATGGCAGCCTGGTTGCTGGGTGAGTCTGACTAATGATACAACAGCATTGCGGTCTTAAAACGTATCCTGCAAGCAAATTAAAGTAATGCAACTGGAAGATTTTCTTTTAACAGGACCCGGAGACCCTCTTCCTCTCCCATCATTTCTTATTTCAATGGGCCACTTAACAGTCCAATGTCTGTGACAAAGGGTGAGAAAACAAGACGAAGTTGGAGCGATAGCTAAGCAACTTAGCACTGCGCCTCGATCCAAGAAGCTACGTTAATTGTTGTAGCAACCAATGGATAATAATCTTGTTGTCGTTATGACGACAGACGTGATGCGGTGGAGGGACGTGGAAAGGTGTGGTTCCCTACATCGCCGTATCGCGAGTTCACCAACAAAGCAACTATGCTGTTGTCGCCATTGCTGTAATAAAGAATCTTTCATTCTAATAAACAACGTTGACCGGATTAGGAACAACCATTTGGCTTGGTCAGGTCTGCAATATATGTTAAAGTTTGAGAACGGTCTAATGCTGATATTGGACCGTAATTGTGCTTTACAAGTTCAAGCGACCATGCCTTCCTCCCCCCACCCCGTGTTTCCATTGACTCTGTAGCCTCCTCTCAAATGGCAAGGTTTTAAGCTCACGTTTAGGGGATAGTAATCTCTCGTAGTCTAGGCGATCCAGTTTCTTCCCACATTTAGAAAAGGGTTCTCCTAAGGTCTTTCGGTAGGTTCATCTGAGCCGAAGAAGGCTGGTTTTTCCTTCATCCTTTTCCTTTAGTCTTTCTTGGTTCACGTAAATGGTCCTAGACTTTCGACTCCGGATTTGGGTTTTGCACCTGATGGTGAAGATGAGTCTCCCGCAGAAACGAACTGTTCTCTAGATACTCTGTTTTAATCTTACTTTTTAACCTATCAAATAGATAACGGATAATATCAAGTGAGTTTATTACTTTTTAGGTAACATCGTAACTCACCATCTTCATACATATTCTTAATAGAATTGAAGGGGAAATCCTTCAAAGTGTTAGGGGCAAATGTCGCCGGCTGAATTAAAATAAAGCTTATGACTGGAAACTTTTGCTTATTTATCTGTTTAATATAGGGAGATAACATTGGAACGTAAGTACAGTTGTAACATGAATATTTCTTTCTTCTTGTCGTCAACCTCCCACTCCTGTCTCTCGAAGTCTGAGGACATCTCACTGAAGTGGGAAGGTGAGAAATATCAGCCTTAGTGACCAAGCGAGTAGTTACTAAGGTATGGTTGGGGGTTCGTGAGCGGTGATCGAGGTGCAAGGCAGACAATGGGTGCTCACGGAACCTCCAAGTACCGGGAAAACTCTACGAGAACTTTTCATTTTCAGAAATAAAGGGGAAAATGGGGTGTCCAGAAGAACTCAATATGGCCGCTACAAGCGATTCGCTTCTATTCGGGAAAAAAAACAAAAAACAAACCGTTTGTATATTTTTACTACTATAGACAGTTTATTCCACCAAAGGCAAGCGAGATATCATCAACTTTGCTAATAGCTTACAAACCGTAAGATTTTCTCTCTTTTTTTTTTTTTAATATTCAGCTTTATTTTGGAATTATTTTTAGCATTACTAAAGGAAGCAGAATGATTTGTATGCATACGCTTGGGTGGTTTTAAATACCCTTCCAATTTACGGTTTTGTTATGCGACGACGAGAAAGCCCCGAATGTTTTATTATTTTTTTCAATCTACGTATTTCTTATTTACTTTTATTGGATGGCTTTACTGCCAGATGGAATTAGTGCCATTCGCTATCACATGTCACTCTAAGATAATGCAAGTAAGAAAATGAATTAATCAGCGAAAGAAAATCCGGTTACTGGGACCACTGTCAGGGCAAATTTTTTTCTAAAAAAATCAAAACTCTACACTCGTGTTGTCATCCCCTTCGCCAACGTTTTCCCACCCATACGGGTTAATAAACAGGGTGGTTTCAAGGGTAGATTACGATATGGACTTTCGCTAAGCTGTTTGGGTAGATAAAGAAGAGCGGCTGTTTAGTTCTCTGTACGTATGTCGTCTCTCTCGTATCTCAACCACTGGATCTGTGACCTCCCCATCTGAAACCTATTATGCACGTACATCTCGTTGGGTCACACCAACGGCTGTTGGCGAGGCGGGTGGAGAACTTGGTAACCAGTAGTATCAGCGTTTACCCGTGCGTGCGGCGGGATTTCCACAATTCTACACCGGTTTTCTTTTCTATGGGGACAGGAGGCAGAAGGGAAGAGAGAGAGAGAGAGATGGAGAGAGAGAGAGATGGTGGGAGAGATGGTGGAGAGAGAGAGAGAGAGAGATGGAGAGAGGAGAGAGAGAGAGAGAGAGGGAGAGAGATGATGGAGAGAGAGAGAGAGATGGGGGAGAGATGGATGGAGAGAGAGAGAGAACAGAGAGAGAGAGATGGAGATGAAGAGAGAGAGAGAGAGAATGGAGCGAGAGAGAGAGGAGAGAGAGAGAGAGAGAGAGAGATGGGAGAGATGATGGAGAGAGAGAGAGACAGAGAGAGAGAGAGAGAGAGATGGGAAGAGAGAGGGAGATGAGAGAGATGGAGAGAGAGAGATGGTGGAGAGAGAACAAGAGAGAGATGAAGAGAGAGAAAGAGAGAGAGGTGGGGGGACCGTAATCTCTTAGTTGGGATTTTCAACTGGCCCGTGATTCCGTCCGCCACCATTGCGACATCCCTTCGTTACACAATATAAATACACACGTGCATAGGGTTCTCGCCTTGCAGGGTTAGGGGCTAATAATCGCAGCCAATAAACCAGTTATCAGCCGCAGAAAATCCATCTATTTATTTTACTCCGGCTAAATATACAGGAAAAAAACGGTTTGGAATTAGGCGCTGTTGGAGAAAATTTGATATCGCGCCCTGCAGAGGGCGCGCGCGGTTTTGTTCGCGGAAGGAAGGCCCGGCTTTGTAATTTCACGCTACACGCGAGATGCTATTCGAGATTTTAATAGTTTTTCGTCGTCGTCGTCGTGCTTGTTGTTGTTTTTGTTGCTGCTGCTGCTGCTGCTCTCAGAGATGTTCGCTGAAGATTTCTCTCTCTTTTTTGTGTGTGGCTGAATGCTGGCATTCCGCTGTCTTATTCGGGTATGAAGCATAAATTTTTCTAAGAGATATAAAATTTCTCTCTCTCTCTCTCCCCCTCCCGTTCGTATTCTTTAATATCCCCCCTTTTAATTCAAAGATGCGGTGGATGGCAGCACAGATAAGTCGCCACACCACCCTCCCTAGCTCCATCCCATTACACACACACACACCCCACTAGTTATTCCTTATTCTTGTCGCCCTTAAAGTCCCCACAAGCGGTCATTTCCCCCGGCAGTCAGAGCCAGAGTCGTGATCACGCAATGAATGACTCTCTGTTCCTGGGGTGGAGTGGGGGGGGGGAGGTTAACTCACCTGCGCTTATCGGCCTTCGGTGACAGGTGTTCCTCCTTCTGACGCTGGGCTACCTCGCAGTCGAGACCCGCGCGCTGTGAGTCGCTCGTCGGGGTGGGGGGGTGGGGGGAAGTCGGCGACGGCAGCTCGGTATCAGCCGTACCGGCGAACTCGGTTTACTTAGCATTAAGGGGGGGTCGAGATTATAAATTGAAATGCCGCCGTTTACCCGTCATCGCCAACTCAGTTCAGAATGATGCTTTGCGGCGATGTTTACTGGCAACTGTTTAAAAAAAAACAATAATTCAAACCTGGCGGGGGGGTGGCTCTCTGACTTCCGGTATCCTCTAAACTCATGGGCGTACTACAAGAGAGAGAGGGGAGGCAACCGTCGCACATCCGGGAAAGTTTGGTGGCGACAGCGTGACGCTGGCATCGTCTTCCGGCCGATTGGCCACGCTCACAGGTGCGCGGCGAATCGGGCAAGAGATGGCGAGTTTGGGGTACCCTGCCGTAGGCCGAAAGGTCAGAGGCCGGGAAGGGAGTAGTAATATAGGAAAATATAATATAAGGAATTGGCGGAACGTAGGCATACGCCCTTCTCTCCCACCCTGTAATTTATCCTGCGGACAGCCATGTCTAAATCGCAGTGTTTCTCAAGTCCAGGAGGGGTGGTTGTGTTTAAAAACTTGACGTGACGACTCGTTTGACCTCATAAAACTCTGGCGTCACGCGCGATTAAAGAACTTGCGCTGTTCGCCTCGAAGACGGCTGAAGATGAAATACTGACCAGGCGGAAAGGGGAATAAATAATATAAGGTAAAACACGAGAGGCCGGACCAAAACGTTTGAAGCGCGCCTCGGCTTAGCTCACCGAAGAGGCGTGAAGAGAGGAGGTCTTACAAAGTGGAGTTGGCATAATCGCTTCGGCCAGGGAGTTTGTGGAGGTAGATCTCATTAGGCAACTTTAAATCGATCGACGACAACAGCAGAGCCGGTTTAACTCGATGTCGCAGCACCGAGGGCGGATCAGTTGATACAAAAGGATACAACTTTACGTACATCAGTCCGTTGAGTCGGTGGTGGGATGCATCTCGACACGGGACCCCAGTTCCGCCGATCGTGGACGGCATCCCGATGCCTTTATTGCGAACGGGGCTGTTGTGGGTTTACAGAAAATGCTGCGTAATAGGTAGAGTCTGGAATTCGCTTTGGATAATGACGTGTTTATCCGAAATCGCGCGGGCGCCGAGATAGCGGTGGTCTGGTTACCGCTAATTTACAGATCAAAGAGACGGCTCGCAGAATAAATAAAATCGGAGACACCCCGGTCGCCCGGAGTTGTGGTGGTGGGGGTGGGGTTAAGCGATTGCTTTAGCTTACGGCGGCAGCTGCTGGCAGTCGGGCCGGGTAGTGGTGGGTCGGCGGCGATGCCGTTAGCTTGGGTACTCCGCTGGGGATTCGAACGAAGCCGGCCGCGGGTCTCGGGCAGGGGTCTGGAGATAACGCTCACCTGAGTGCTAAGTCTGGGAACCAGCGGGTCCTCCTCTCGAGCCATCGTCGTCAGCCGAGGCCAGATGGCGCCCCTGTTTACCTGCAGAGCCGACGCATCCTTAAAGGGGGCACACGGGGGAGGGGGCTTTTCGTCGTCCTATGGCTTTAAGGGTGGGGGGAGAAATGAGCGATCCCTAAATCAAGGTGTAGATTTAAACATGGAATGGCACAGGAATAAAACAATTCAGGTTGTGGAAGGAAACCCTTAAAATGGCCTGATGACGATCGGCGCGCGAATCCGCTAAGGTTATGCTGATTTAACGTGTGGGCTCCAAGATCGATCAGCTGTGTGACAGCAGCACTACGCTGTGGTGAGCTGAGACACAGCCCATCGTCGCCATATTTAGCTTCGTTTCGGTAGATTTCTGTGATATTCAGTTTTTCTTGGATTCGTCCCCTCTTTTTTTTTTTTTTGGCGTAAGAGCTACAGCTAAACAGAAGAGTTCTGGTTCCGCGGGCAACGGTTGTCCGTCCGCCTTGCATCGTGACCAGCAGCGCTCGAGAAGCCCCAAACCATACCTGCCTAACTACTCGCCTGGTCTCCAAGGTTGACGCTCCCACGCCTGACTCCTTTTAGCTCACTGACTGATGTCTGATATCTTCGAGACCTCAGCCATGACACTTTTCCATCAGTGGTTAAATACAGATGTAATTTGCGCTATTAAATTTAAAATGAGGTGGGGGAGTAATTGCCTGATACATCTTTGAGATAGGCCAGCTGTCGGACTGGTTTTAGTGGCACCGGAATCTGGTCCGGATAGGTTCAGGTCTGTAGAATCTCCACCGCTACTCCCAAGCAAGAAAATTAGCCAAAGAGCGGTCCAGTGCCATCTTCACCCGTCCTTTCCCCGTCCTGTGGGAATGAAAACACCCGAGAAAGTTTGGCTCGGATCAAATGTCCGCCAAGACTCTCGAGTAGTGGTGTAGTGTAGTGTACTCTTCTCCCAGGTTTTTCAGCAGCTTACGCTTGGACATCGCACCAGAGATCGGGGAAGAGACTTAAGGGCGATCTTCCACCGACGGTGTCTTTAGCCCGTGGGTCTGGTATGGTCTCGTTCCTGCCGCGCGGGAGGGGGTTGGGGGAGAGAGATGCTGCATCCCACACCTCTCGTGTGACCAGAGTCTGGAAAAGAAACCGAGGCATTCGACATCTTCCCTGCATGTCCCGAAGTCGTGATGCGAATACGATCGAATGCTGGAGAATCTGGATTGTCAGCCGAGAGCACATTTTGCCGCTAATGTGATGGGAAAGTATTGCAGCTGTCGTCGGGATGACAGTACCGGCATCCGTCGGGCCCGTGTTGTGTAGAACTGTCGGCGTCTAGAACATCTCTGGCCAACCGTAGTTCTCTCATCCCAGGCCCATCGAACACCACACCCGGAGTCGGCTAGCGCTTGTTCTAGACGTCTAGATTACGTCTTCCGGGTGTCTTGTTAGCAGTGAGAGACCCTGTGTACTATCAGGGGCGCAACGTTAGACCCGACTCCCTTAATCAGTCTCGACACGACCCAAGCAGGCCCAGTCTGCGGTGGAATAATTAAGTGCGCTGTCGATTACCCTGCCTTGTTTTTGTTCCTCCGGTGCTGTGCATATCTGAGGAATTGGCGCATACAACTCAGGTCTCCCCCCGGCCAGTTTATGTGGAGCCGACACGGGCACCGTGCCAGTTTCCGTTCCTCTTCCTTTCTTTTTGCTGAAGTTGTTTTTTTAAAAAGAAAATTTTCTGCAGTGCAAAGACAACCACCCACCACCACCACCTCCAGGCGCGCTACCCACCCCGAGTACCCCCGTGTGTATGGGCTGGAATCCAGCGGGCGGAGGGGAGATATGACGCCATTACATAGAGAGATATGTGACGTCATTACAGAGATATGATGTCATTACATAGAGAGAGATGTGGCGTCATTATAGAGATATGACGTCATTACATAGATATATGTGACGTCATTACAGAGATATGATGTCATTACATAGAGAGAGATATGTGGCGTCATTATAGAGATATGACGTCATTACATAGAGAGATATGTGGTCATTATAGAGATATGTCATTACATAGAGAGATATGTGACGTCATTACATAGAGATGTGACGTCATTACAGAGAGATGTGTGATGTCATTATAGAGATATGATGTCATTACATAGAGAGATATATGACGTCATTACATAGAGATGTGACGTCATTACAGAGATATGACGTCATTACATAGAGAGATATGTGATGGCATTATAGAGATATGATGGCATTACATAGAGACAGAGATGATGTCATTACATAGAAAAGATATAGTGTCATTATAGAGAGAATGACGTCATTACAGACACAGAGAGAGAGAGAGATCTACGCTTCTTTGTCTACTACTCGGAGCGATCCTCCGCCCCGTTCACGTCCACTCCCGACTGGAATGGCAGTGACCGCTTATTCTTAGTCCGTTCTGGAAGGCAACTCGATCAAGGAAGAATTTCTTGCTTTCTGGACACGAACTCCGCGGCACCCTACATCACCGAACGCTCTCTCTCTCTCTCTCTCTCTCTCTCTCTCTCTCTCTCGGCGATACAAATGCGCCGTGAGGATGGCGCGCCTGCAAATTCTCCCTCCAGTCGTTCAGGAACGCCGCGCTCACCATCACGGCTCCCACGCGCGCGGCTACTTCCTCCTCGTCGACAAAATGCCGACGCGGATAATTAACCCCAAAACACCCAGAACTAATCGCCGCTACTAACAGAGTCGTTAGAACGGATTATAAATATCCCGGGAAGCTATTTCCAAATTAGTTTCTCAGTCGTCGTAAACCGTTTTATGTTTCGGACGAGAGGGAACCATGAAAGAAAACAAACGCTGAGCATTATCCGATTCCTACATCTGATGTGCTTCGGCACGTTCTCACATTAAACTGCCTGCCATCTGCATTCGCCGGTACTAATTTTCCAGAACTGCTTTTGATTCTTCATTTAGAAATCCACGCCCAACTTGAACTCGGGAAGGCAAGAACGACTTCAGCCGTGGTTTGGTTTGTTTTTTTTAAAAAAAAGCAACAACCAGATCTTTGGTTTTCCTGTTTTGTTTTTTTGAAACGTTCTGACAACAACAACAACAACAGGGAAAAAGGGGGTGGGAGGGAGGAGAACACTTTCCCGCGGGAAGATAACGGTGCACCGAGTAATTCATCGAAAGTAGCGTCAGTTTCTTCGCCGTCTCTTCCATCGGATGTTTTCGCGTTCGTCGGGGTTTTAACTTATTATCGTCTTCGCTTTAATTATTACCGTTTATCCTCGTCTCTTTGCCATCGGTTTTGCCATTGCTTTTTGTTGTTGTTGTTGTTGTTGTTGCTGACGCTTTGTTGGTTTTTTTTTTTTTTTTTTTTTTTCAAATCAATTTTAACTCTCTTACCACCACCGTCAACCGCTGAAGATGTGACGTCATCGCTACTGTTTCATTACTTCCCAGTGATGGCGTGTTTTGGTTTCCGATGCCCAGAGCCTTCGCCGACGGAGTGTCGTGAATTCCCGGACACGCCGATATTGCGGTACGGAAGCGGGATGTCTTGCCAGGGTAACGGAGTAAATAGTCTAGGATGAAGGCAAAGCCATCTTTTTCAAAAAAAGAGGATGGATGGGAGGGGAGAGAGAGAGAGAGACGCGTCACGTGTTCAGAAATGCGATGGCCGCGCGCGGTCGGATGTTCAATCGGGTGCGGTTATTATTCTACGCTCGTTTAACCCTTCCCTCCACCGACGAGTAAACCACACCGAGATGGGCTTCTCCGTCCCCCCCCAACCCGTACTCAGCCAACAAACTCAGCCTCTCTTCTCTCCGTTCCCTTTCTTTCAATTAGCAAAGCGACGGATTCCGTCCGAGGGCAGGAGTGGCAGCTGAACACGGTGACAGCATCCGGACGGGAGGACATCAAAGGACGGCTGAGAAATGCGCCGACCAGCCTCGTAAGTCACTCAGGGCCGGACACCGGCTCGCTAAGAGGGCATAAATCCGTCTCCAGTCGCGGGAAAGTGGATATCGAATGGCAGAAGCGCCACCTACATCATACTTCATAATGTGGGCGTGAATCAGCAACGGGCAACGGCAATTAGACAGTTGTTGATCTCTTTTGTAAAAACCGCTCACCTGTACTTTTCAGGGCCACGTTTAAAAAAAAAAGGGGGGACGTTTGCCTTTTTGTCTCCCTCTCTCTCTCTTGTATTATTTGTAAACCGGTTATAGATTCTCTATCATTCATCTGCGTACACCGGCGTTCGAAAGTGTGTGTATACCAAGCCGAAACCCTGTCATTCGCTTT
Source organism: Nautilus pompilius (assembly GCA_018389105.1). Taxonomy (NCBI): domain Eukaryota; kingdom Metazoa; phylum Mollusca; class Cephalopoda; order Nautilida; family Nautilidae; genus Nautilus; species Nautilus pompilius. Next base: position 31,582 of record JACATO010000843.1, on the reverse strand, counting down.
TTCGACTGGTTGTTACAGAAAATGCCTTATTCCACCAGAAAGGGGGGGGAGAGAGAAAAAAAAAAACTTTAAAAAGGACCTTTTTTAGGTCGCGCGAGCGGGCCGGATTTACCCTCGTCGAGCAGCGTAGGCGCGGCTGCCACCCGGAAAGTCGGAGTCAGCCAGCCAGGAGGGTCACGAGTTCAAGACCGGCTCGGACCGCTCGTAAAGATGAAGGAAAACACACACACCACACACACACAACACACAACACACACACACAAAAACAAGGGATCGTACCCCGTTTTTCCGACATAACTAAAAGGGAGAAGCGCGATTTCGTCTCGTCTCTCGCGTACTTAGTTATCCACGCGGTGGAGCCCGGGGAGGGGGGGGCGGGCGCGAGAAAGAGAAGAATGTGGGCAGAAATCAAATATGTCTGCCGATAAGAAGGCTGTCGCGCGGTAAAGAGGGGGAGGCGAATGAATTGGGGACGAGGGAGGGACTCTGTTCGCGTTCTTGTTACTTCGACCGTCTAATTAGTATGGGAAGATCAACATAGAGGGGGCAGCGGTAGGAAAAGGACACCAGTTTTCTTCGGCATTAAGCAAGTTAACCCGGGAAAGAGGAAACTTCATTAATACCCAACAGTTTTGGAAGGGGCCGATGTAAGGGGCTACCCTGGCAACCCCGTAATACGTTTGTTTGATACAGATCTGCATTATCTCGCTTCCTTTTTGGAGGGAGGAGATTTTCGGAGAACGGCGGGACCTCGCAGGGATGGAGACGGAGCGAGAAGGGAGCTGCCACTAAGCAAACGACTGTTAATCGTCGAGGGATCCGCGCAGGGACAGGCCGGGGTCAGTGGTTCCCTGACTATCTGCGCCGTAGATCTATTCAGACGTCTGCTTCCGAGGACACAGCGGAACCAATAAACGGACTCGCAACTTCGGCGTTGACCCCTCCCCGAGTTCACCAGTCGCAGCAGTCATCTCCTCTTCCTTTCCTCCCTTTCACTTTCTTCACTTATCTGTATTCCATCCAGATAAGACGGCCTTTGACGCATACGATGACAAAACGTCTTCATTTCTATAATTAAAAAAAGGGGGGGAGAAGAAAAACCGTAACCATCGGGGCCCCTCTTCTTCTTGTCTTACAGTCAGAGACCGAAGCTGTGTCACGCGCACTCCCTGAGGGGTAACCGAGCAGCCGCCGGTCAAAAGAGAAATATATAGTTTTTTTAAAAAAAAATACGCATCATGAAGTAGTTCCTAGTCGAGAAACGCGTTCGGTTTTTTTTCTTTTTAATACATCTCTTCCGAGTTATGACCGGTAATTCAAGAAAAGGTGGTCAGTTTGCATTTTTGTTTTTGTTTCTTCAAATTTTGGATGTGCATAAAAGAAAACATTAATCGTCTGGTGTCGTTTAGAAATTCCATTGAGGCAGCAGACCGCCATCTCGGCTTATACATGGTGGCCATCCGGCAGAGAGAGAGAGAGAGAGAGAGAGCTCGCCGTACGAAGAACGCTGCGACGGATGGACTGTGGTGGTAGGAGGAGATCACCAGGTAAACCACTACCGATGAGAAGCCAACTCGTGCGGGGGGGGGAGAGGGGGTAAGGGGCTCAGTCGTCGGACTAAGGGGGGAACCCGCGGAAAGGGATGTGATCCAGGCGCAGATTTTGGGAAAGCCGCGCGGATCACCCCCCCGACCCCCGTTTTTTTCTGTGTGGTTCCGACCGACCGACCAGGTCTTTGATATCGTCGCGTGGAGGGGCTCGATCCCCAAAGGAGGCAGAACGAAGGTCAAAGCTCACCTCCCCATCGTTTCTGAAGAAACGAGTCCCGTGATGTTTCGCGTGCATCTTGGTAGGGGACAGCTACCTCTGAAATCGCTGAGTTCCTACCCCGCCGTGCCTACATAGTGCGCTCATAATTCGACTAGCATGGCGGAGAATTCAGGGATCTTCCCTGGCCAACACAATTTCGCGGCTCTCAATCCAAATAACCGTCTGTGGAATGGATTTGAACAATGCATTTGCCATTACGATCGTCGGCCTACCTCCCTCCATAGATCGCGAGCGATATTAGTGATCGCGAGATGGAGAACTATCCCCTTGGACACTTCCGTCACCTTGCGGAGTTCGGGGAAAAGAGGGTCCAATCCCCTATTAGTTACAGGTCCTAACCAAAGTAGGCATTATATTCCGTTGTTGTTATTGTTGTTCATTTTAAATGAAACTTCACACTTTAAGCTAAGGATTACTCTTGGCCTTAGGTGCGGCCATTAACCAGGAACAATCCACGGAAGGGAGAGATCGTATTTAATGCCCTGGCCGTTGCGCTGGTAAATGGATACACAGTTAACCTCTTTCCAGGTAGAAAATAATGAGACTGAAGGAGACGTTCAACTGAAACCCGGCTGAAGTAAGAATCGCCGTAATGGCGTCCGGTCGGGTTAGCAATATTCGGGGGCCAAGCCCCTGATTTCACATGCACGCACGGAAAAACCAAAATCATCCTATCATCCGAAATGATACTGATTTTGTGAAGTTGCTAATTCTTTAGTCGAAACAATATTTCCAGATGTGCAGTTGTCGGAGTTTATTGTTTTTATTACTCCGTAGTTGACTCGCCACGGGAGCTAACCGCGCCAAGGATATCGAGTAAAGACGTCTTGCCGACATCAAAAGGTTTAATTGGTTTATTATGCTGAAAGACCGGCGTGGAAGGGTTACTCGACTGCAGCACCAGGACTGTCGATGGCACGTGATGACGCCGGCAACACGTGACGAGCGCATATTATTCTACTTGTCATCCTTTGTTTGTTTTGTTTTATTTGACCCTATATGGGAAAGCCCCGTCGGAAGAAAAGATATCTAAGATGGCGTCAGCTTGCCGGATGTCAGCGAAAGTAAAAATGTCACGGGCAAATTTTAGCCGGTGTCGCTGTTTCCATTGGTTGGTTAGAGGGACAAGAAGAGATGCGCTGCTTGCTGTGTCGCCGTTTCCGCGGAGTTACTGACTTTATTCAGCCTAAAGGTAAACAAACACTGCTTCCGTTCTCGGTCTGCGCATGCGCGGCGGCGGGAAGACGTGACGTCATTTATATCGTTCGTTCGTTGTCCGCGGCGACGTGATGTTCCGGTGGCATCTCCACACGTGTTCCCGTGTCCGACAGGCTCAAATCACGCGGACCCTGATATTGCCGAACATTTCTAGAAATTCGGGTTCTCTCCCCCTTCCCCCCACCCGCCCACCAATATCCGGTGTGTAGGAGGCCGCCGGGGCCGGGGACTCGACTCGCCAAGCAAAAACCACAGCGCGTGAGATGCGTAAGATGGCGGAGTCTCCGGGTCTTGTCCCTTCACGGTCGAGGGACTTTATGGGGTCAGGGGGGGGGGGACAATGGCCGAGCCTTAGGATGCGGTGGGAGAGGAGGGGGCGTCTGACAAAGACTTTCCGAGGTACAGAAGTCGAGTTAAAAGTCAAGCGGTGTTGTTTCCAGCGTCGCGGCGGGAGGGGACACACACACACGTACGCACGCGCTTCTCTCTCTCTCTCCCTCCTCCGCTAACGGGGCAAGGGGACGATAAAACCGCCGTGGCGCTGACACACGTCAGCAAACGGGGCCGCGACTGCGTTCCTTTATTTATCGGTGACTTGTCCCCCCACCCCCGTCCGCCGAAAGGACAATGATGCTAACCGTCCGCAATATCGAAATCCGCTCCGCCGAGAGAGATTTATCGACGGGATCAGCGGAATCTCGGGGGGGGGGACAGGCCCCACAATGTGAGGATGTAGCCGTTTATTCTTAGCCGGCGTCGCGAGTTACAAAAGAACCGAACGGTTCCCGGTCGGGCGGCTGAGTCAGTGTTTGTTTTAAAATAAAAGCTGCACGATATACAAACATTCATCGCCCCCCTCATCACCAGTTACATTTCGAGAAAACTGCAGAATCGTTGTCAAAACTGAAAAATACCCAGCAATGCATCCACACACAGGATTTGGCCCCCGAGTTTAGCAGATGTAGATAGGTAGCCCTTTCGCGGTCTACATTTCATCCCCGCGAACTTAAATCGCCGAAGACACGATGAGGATAAAGAGAATTTTCTGGTTTCTCACAAGAAAGGCGCTTAAGTCATCCGGTACCGCAAGGCCGCATTGTATAATATATATTATGTAATAAGTTTATACAAAGTCATGTATAATGAGCACCAAATATACACTATTGGCCATAAATTGTGGACTGACTCTTGAAAACAAAAAGAAGACATTGTCTCGTGTGATCGGGGTTCTGGCATAAACTCACTGTACCAGGTTTTAGAAATACTAAGGTGTGTCAGTTTCTAGGGTGCGCACTATATATGAACTGACATGACCGCGTGCGCACTACTATATATGAACCGACATGACCGTGTGCGCACTATATATGAACTGACATGACCTGTGCGCACTATATATGAACCAACATGACCGTGTGCGCACTACTATATATGAACCGACATGACCGTGTGCGCACTATGTATGAACCGACATGACCGTGTGCGCACTATACATGAACTGACATGACCGTGTGCGCACTATGTATGAACCGACATGACCGTGTGCGCACTACAATATATGAACCGACATGACCGTGTGCGCACTACAATATATGAACCAACATGACCGTGTGCGCACTACTATATATGAACCGACATGACCGTGTGCGCACTATGTATGAACCGACATGACCGTGTGCGCACTATATATGAACCGACATGACCGTGTGCGCATTACTATATATGAACCGACATGACCGCGTGCGCACTATGTATGAACCGACATGACCTGTGCGCACTATATATGAACTGACATGACCGTGTGCGCACCACTATATATGAACCGACATGACCTTGTGCGCACTACTATATATGAACCGACATGACCGTGTGCGCACTACTATATATGAACCGACATGACCATGTGCGCACTATGTATGAACCGATATGACCGTGTTGTTGTGTTACACGCACGTTTCGCTCAGTAGTTAGGTGTAACTCGTTCGCGGCACATGGTCGTGTACACTCGATTTCGGGTGCACAACGGGGTATAATCAATTTCAAACGTGACCGGGTGCTGGTGTACAGGGCGGGCGGGCATCATCGCATTTCTGCCGCAAGCCCTAGTAGCAGCGGGTTGGAGCAGTGCGGGCGCCTCCTCAGAGCGAGGTCAACAAGAGTGCGGACCTCGGGTAGGGGAGGCAACCGCGAACGGAGCCGGCTAGTACAATTAGATCGCTTTGTGTCGCGTTCTATTTGTTTGTTCGCGTCTTTCACAGCATATTTAACACCTCGCTGGCTCGACCCCTTACGCTTTGAAGTCCCTCTTAGCCGTATCATCGTCAGCGCCCTTCTCCAACACGTATCCGAGGTAAAGTAATCTGATGCATGAAAGGCGCCGGGCCACTGTTTCCTTCGCTGGAGCGACGAGGGGGCGGCCCCCCCAGCGTCATTCATCACAGGATGTATTTAAAACTATTTCGGAAATTTTAAACGAGACGTTATTCAAAAAAATACTTCCTTGCGCCGACATCGCGTGAGAGTGGATTAAAATTAAAAGTAGATAAATCTCTTTTATAGGAAAATTTAAATGGTTTTTAGCTGCAGGACAGGTCCTGCCTGGGTTTGTTCTGCCCCTGCCACACACGCACAGTTTGTGGGTAATTTTTCGTGAACAATGCTAGACCGTGGGGTGTTTGTCTGGTCTAGGCCCGGGCACAAACAGCGGACTACGTACGCAGAGACAACAACAGTCTACGGGCTGGACGTTCACACCATCAGCAAAAACACTGCATCAATTTAGAGTAAAAGCATCGAAGCATCAACAACAAAAAAATCGACACGATACAATTTTAACCCTAACTCATGTTTAAGGAAAAAAACAAACAAGAAGACAGGAGGCTGCTGTTTAAAAAATATTTTCCACGCGTTTTGATTGTTTCTTATTAATTTATTTATTTATTTTCTTCCTTTCTACTTTTAGTTTACTTCAGACAGGAGTGAATAGCAAAATTTCATTTTAAAACAAGAATCGACATAAGATAGAAAGCAAAACCAGTATACCAAAGAGAGAGAAAAACTTTGATAAAAGTTATGTTTACGTACAGATGAGGCTATAACCGACGTCATATGCTTACGTACAGATGAGGCTATAATCGACGTCATGTTTGCGTACAGATGAAGCTATAACCGACGTCATATATTTGCGTACAGATGAGGCTATAATCGACGTCATATGCTTGCGTACAGATGAGGCTATAACCGACGTCATATGTTTACGTATAGACGAGGCTATAACTGACGTCATATTTTTACGTACAGATGAGGCTATAATCGACGTCATATGCTTACGTACAGATGAGGCTATAATCGACGTCATATGTTTGCGTACAGATGAGGCTATAACCGACGTCTTATGTTTACGTATAGACGAGGCTATAACCGACGTCATATGTTTACGTATAGACGAGGCTATAACTGACGTCATATTTTACGTACAGATGAGGCTATAATCGACGTCATATGTTTGCGTATAGATGAGGCTATAACCGACGTCATATAGTTATTAATTATTTATATACATTAGAGCTCCCTATGTAAGCTTTAAAGTGTCAAAGTATCCACTTTTGTAGTCCTTTTTTAAAAAAAATAAGAATACTTATGAATCAACAGAAGCGACACATCTGAAGCATTACCTTTTTGATTTCTTTTTTTTTAGAAACTTTAATTTCATTTTCTTTTTTCTACATTGATAGGAAATGTTAAGAAAAGTACAAACGCTGAATGTTAGCAAAAACTCAGCCCTGAATTACAAATCAATGGCATATTTTTGGAACACTAAAAAAAAAAAAAAAAAAATCCTTTTTTTTTTGACTGACTGCTTTAAATAAACAGTCTACAAATTGATTTACCTCGCATTTTCAAACGTTATTACCAGATTGTCTCCCTTAGGTAAATAATGGGCTATTACTAATTGGTTATCAGCGCTTTGTTTTAATCTCTCTCGCTTACCGAGACCGCCTTGCTGCAGGTCCACCACAAGATGCCCGGTGTTGTTACACAATTTGTTCTCTTTCTTTTCGTTCCAGACTTTTATTTTATTTATTTTTTTTTCTTTTATTTTTTTTTTTTTCGCTTATAAGCTGAGAAGTGAAACGAGCCGAAAAGATGCTAAGAAAGAGGCGGAGACAAGTGGGATGGATCCCATGACAGTTGCTATGGGCCCAGCCATCCTTGCGTGTATACCTGGGTGCAGGTTACCAGCTGTTATGGGTCTGGAAGCTACCGGGGTTAAATGGTTGACACCAGAGACGCACCCACCTTCGCCCACCCGACAGACACCGATTCTCCGATGGCTAACAAAGGTTGCGGACGTATCATAGTCGAGCCTGACTCCCGGGCGGCCCCTATAAACCCCGATGTCTTTCAAGTTAAGTCGTCGAATAGCCCCTTGAATACGCCAAGTCGGGCAGAAAAACGCACAGTTTAGCAATTTGATAGCCACGGTGAAAAGAAGCGAAATAATGATGTGTATCTCCTTGGAGATAGAGAACGGGAGGGAGAGATCTCGTCTGAAAGGGGGGGGAGGAGAAAGAAAACGGTGGGCTCGATTAGCGTTTGTCAGGGAGAGAATTGAAACGCATTTGTACGATCGCCTCCCAAAAATATAAAGTATTTACCGAACATCGGGCGACTGACTGCGGCGCGGACGGTGTAGCCGCCATGACCTGCTGATTTAGGACGAATTCCCCACCCCCTCCCCCCTCCATCTTCACCCCCTCTTCGTCTACAACGGTAGCTGAAACTACTGTGCCGCCTTTGCTTTCCAACAAGATATAGAGATATCGAGTTCTTGTCACGCGTTGCCGTTGTAAAATAATGTAAGCATCGTTCTGATGTTTGCGTGGAGGCTGCTGGCTGGGGCCTCCTTAATGCAGCCGTAATCTTCGGGGCTTGTCGTGACGGAAGATTGCTACTTTAACAGCAGAAACGTATACGCGAGGAAACAAAGCGAGAACGGTTTTTTTTTTTTTTTTAGAGTATGGGTGAAACCGAATAGCAGTGGCGCCAGATATTTCTTTACCTTCAGGAAAAAAGAGTGGAGAGAGAGAGAGAGATGATTAGCGCTTACCAGAATTTCCCATAATCCTCCGCGCTGTTTGTGAACGGATCCGAGTCCCGGTGGGGCGAAATCTCCGGCGGAGATCACACGAGAAGTTATCCAGGGGGCAGTGGAGGGGTGTTGTCGAGAGCGCGATTGTTTTTCGATGGCAAGAAATCCCAACCGACTGGGCAGTGGCGTTACCTCCCTTACTTCGCCAACAGACAATCCAGGTGGCGGAAATGCCGGGCTATTGGAGAGTACCTTATGAATAGGTTTTATGAACCGAATAGGCGTCCATATTGAACAACTAGATCATAGTGATGGTAATTATGATTATTATTATTATTATTATTGACCTACTATGCGATGTCTGCACATTAAATGAAACCACGCAAGTGGGGGCTCGGGCACCATTACCGCGATGGTGCTTTTTCAGTTGGACCTTACCAGTACTGTTCAAAAGTACGCTGCAGCTCTAATTTTACTATATCTTTAAAAGTAAAGCTACACGCATTTAAAAAAGCTTCTAGACCAGATGCAACCTCCCCACCACCACCCCACTCCTCAAAAAGCAACTTTTATTTGTCTTGGATTCAAACAAGTAACTTTAGCCGACAAACAAACCACGTCAAATGTAGGTCTTCCAATTGTTTTCATTCACCTGGTTACCATAGAAATTAAAACAAAAGGTGTGCACATCTTGTAGTTTAGCCACTCATCCGTTTCATATAATGCCTGTGTTTTACTTAACTTTATTGTATTTGTCGTCCCGATGTTCTACCCTCCCCCCCCCCACAAACGATAACATTTTAAGATGACAAGCACTTTTTAAAATAGCTACAATATAATTCTGACAACTGCTCAAGTCTCATCGCTTGCCAGCTTCTGTACTTGCGCAATTATATATCTATATATATATAATTTTTTTTTCTCACTGCCGGCTTATATCGCGTTGATAGGAAATACCAACGGCAGCCCAGCTTGTGACGGAAGAGGTCGCTGCAGGCTGCTCGGCGAGCCGCAAAAAAAAACGCGATCGCGACCGACGAGGCTGCTTCCCAGGGAGCGGCTGGCGATTAGATCAACGATGATGGACGGTTGGTAGCAACAAAAAAAAAAATGCCGCGGCGCCACGGTTACAGACCCGGTCCAATCGGGAACCAACGACCGGACCCGCGCTTTGCCAATTAACCTCAGAACCGTAACTTACCGATTTCTTCGGATCGCGTCGATGTGGCGGGCCGGTAACCACCGCCACCTCGAGACAGTAAACTTCGGTGCGGTTGGCAGCTTTTAAACCACCGACCAATTACCGGAAACCGGGACGTAAATCAGCTCCTGGCCGCTTCCTGGACACAACGCCGAGCTCTGTTTGAGAATGAAGAACGGTGGATCGGAATCAGGGCGAAAACCAATGCGCTTATCGCGATCGTTCTGATGATCTGAGCAGAGAGTCATTCATCGGCCGAGAAGTGTCGATCTGGTTGCGGGGTTAGAGTCAAGTCATTGCCATGGATTGGGGTTAACAAGTCCCCCCCACCCCCCACTGCCAGATAAAGTAGATGTTAGTCTTTTTTTCGAGCGGACAGATATCTTGCGCGATCTATAGGCGCTTCTCGGCTTCTTTAGTCTCCGCATACAGCATTGAACTCCTCAATACGGGCGTCCGGTGACCCACTGGACTACCGAGGGAGCCGAGTTTGAATCCCGGTCGGGACAGGCTCGGTTTGGCGTAGCGGCTCGCCACCCAATCTAAAAGCAAGGAGTTTTAGTAGGGTCTACTTCCTCCCCGGACATTCCACACCTCGTAGACATCGGTGTACAGAAACAACGCTGCGTCCGTACTCGCGTGCGCGGACCGATACACCCCACAGAAAGATGGACCAAGCTGCCTCATGGCTGATAAGCGTCTAACATTAAAAGGAAAATAAAATAAAATTTAATCCGGTTTTTCTAGTTGTACGACGGCTTTGAAACCGATACTAAATCGGGAAGTAATGTAGGGTGGTCGGCTTACTTTTGAACGGACGCGTAATAATTGCTTTTGTTATTTTATTTTTTTTTTTTGTACCTTTCATAATAATCGGTCCGTGCTCAGGAGTGGGGCTGGGGTGTTGTCTGCTAAAACCTCATACCGCCATCGTTCAGCATTTTCCGGGTACCCCCGTTTTCGGCGCATTGAGTGCCCCAACACATCCCCGCCACCCCTCTGACCTGGATACACCTATTCCACCGAGTTCCTTCTGTTCAGAGTAGGTCTCGGTGAAAGGGGCTGCCAGACGAAAGCTTGTCCAGGCAAGATGGCGGCTTGTCGCCAGGTTAGAGAGTCACGTGCTCATCCATTAGTAGGCTCATCCCAGCTCCCCGACCGACCCTTGCTGACGTTTATCGGTGAGTGAAGACCCTTGATGTCAGTGAGTGTTTGTCTTGCAATTATGCGTACGGGCCGTACTCTATATACGTCTTAATAGTGTGTCCCCCCCAACTCCTTTTCTTACCTGAGGTGGATTAAGATGAAAGGGGACCGGCGATAGGCGATGTAGAACAACGCCTGTATAGGGTACCATTTTTGACCCCGATAAACATTCCGTTCTCGCCGCAAAATAAGATCGGAGAGAAGAATGTAAAGTTGACCCTAATAGAATTTTCTCCAACAGCTGAAACAAGGAGGATGAATGGAATTTTGATTTATAGATATATATATACGTAGAGCATATCGCATCTCGCCCGGACGCCGGTAGAACAAGGGCCACCAAAGATCCGCTTCTAACCTCAGTAATTGCTGACAAAGAAAAGGGGTAACGAAAATAATCCTCGCTGAATTCTCCGACCGAGACGGCGAGAGAGAAGCCATCCCTGTTTTCCCTTGGATATTCCCCATTTTTTCCCCCGAGTTTATGGCAAAAGGTAGAGAGTGTGAAAACGCGTTCCGGAAATGCCTGGACATTCTAGAGAAGAAAGACGGGCGGAAATGGGTGTGTGTGTGTGTGTGTGTGTGTGTGTGTGTCGGACTATAGCTACCATCTCTTTCTCGCCCGGCCCTTTCGTTTCCATACAGGAAATTATGCCGGGTTTGGAGTCGCCGCCTCCCGTGGTTTGGACACGACGACGAAAGTAAAGGATTTTCCTCCTGCCACCAGCAGTAATGATAAGCCAGTCGGTTATCTTAAACGTCGTTATGGACATTTCGAAAGTTGAGTAGCGCTAAACTTGTTGACTTATATATATATATTTGTTGTTGTCGTTATTTTGTTGCAAACTGTCCCATTTTGTTTTCTGTAAGACTTTTCGGAATGCGAAACGGCGGCTAACGGGACGTAGATTTAAAACATGCGAAACGGCGGCTAACGGGACGTAGATTTAAAACATGCGAAACGGCGGCTAACGGGACGTAGATTTAAAACATGCGAAACGGCGGCTAACGGGACGTAGATTTAAAACATGCGAAACGGCGGCTAACGGGATGTAGATTCAAAACATGCGAAACAGCGGGACGTAGATTTAAAACATGCGAAACGGCGGCTAACGGGACGTAGATTTAAAACATGCGAAACGGCGGCTAACAGGACGTAGATTTAAAACATGCGAAACGGCGGCTAACGGGATGTAGATTTAAAACATGCGAAACAGCGGGACGTAGATTTAAAACATGCGAAACGGCGGCTAACGGGACGTAGATTTAAAACATGCGAAACGGCGGCTAACGTGACGTAGATTTAAAACATGCGAAACGGCGGCTAACGGGACGTAGATTTAAAACAAAACAAAAAAAAAGCCACCGTTTCGTACCCATTCGGTTAAAGAAAATCGGGTTTTCTTCAAAAGAAAAAAGGGAACGCGGGCACACGCGGGGGCCCAAAAAGGGAAGGGTGGGTGGGTGAACCATACCCAGTTTTTCTGAGGGTTTTTGTAGAATGGAAACTTGATTCCCCCCCCTTTCTTTTAGCCTCTCCTCCCGCTTGTATTTTTATTGACATTTTCATTGTAAAGGAGGAATTAACCTAAACGGGTTATTTCCTGGATAATTTTACTGCATACATCATTGGTTGGAGAGGGAGGGGGTGGAGACGAAGTCAGGGTGTCACCAATGAGGAGAGGCTCGCGGGAATGGGGCACGGACAGAGGGAGATGCGACACAAGATGGATGCGAGCATCGCAGAATTCGGATGCCATCTGTGGGGAGGTTGGGGGGGGGGAGAGGAAAGCTGTAAGGGCCAGCAATTCAGACAATAACAGGAGCTGACGGGGAACCGAGAAGAACTAATTAGCATCACACAAACAAAAATCGCTATCTCTCTCTCTCTGCTCCTCCTCCGCTTCCTCATTTGGGTCTTTTCATCGGGCCCTCGCTGTGAGACGGTACTGTCAGACTGGATTTCAACAAAGGGAGACGCGTCCGTGTGACTAAGAGATAGGGAGTGCGTTTCGGAGAAGGGTGCTATTCCAATTAAAGTAAGAGCGACAATTAATGTTTAAAGAAAAGGAAGAGGGGGGGAAATCATTATAACAATTGATCGGCACCACGTTTAAGGAAATTTCTCCTCCCCCCCCCCCTAACCCCCCGGCCACTTTTTTTTTTTCTTTTGTAAATAAATGCGAGCGAATTAAATTCTAACGAGCGCGAAGATATCCGAAATTTACAACCGTAATCGAATATGCGGCGTTTTAATTGGACGAGACAAGCGTCGATTCCAGGCCGCCGACACAAAAACTGCCAGTCTGTCCGCGGGATGATTAAGAAACACAGCGCGCTGAATGTTTTCCGCCAATCGGTATGTAGAATTTATTGAGAAGAGGGAGAGGGAGGAATCCTCGTGTAAATTGGCACGCGAAGAATGAATCGAACGATTTTTTGGGCATTCATGGTAATCCGAGTAGAAGACAGAATTATCCATATAATTATAAATTCTTGAAAAACATTCTCTCTCTCTCTCTCTCCTCTCTCTCTCTCTCTCTCCTCGCTCTCTCTCTCCATCCTCTCTCTCTCTCCTCTCTCTCTCTCTCTCTCTCTCTCTCTCTCTCTCTCTCTCTCTCTCTCTCTCCTCTCTCTCCGCTCTCTCTCTCTCTCTCTCTCTCTCCATCTCTCTCCTCCTCTCTCTCTCTCTCTCTCTCTCTCTCTCTCTCTCCTCTCTCTCTCCCTCTCTCTCTCTCTCCATCTCTCTCTCCATCTTTCCTCTCTCTCACATCTTCTCTCTCTCCCTCCCCCACCCCTCTCTCTCTCTCTCTGTCTCTCTCTCTCTCTCCATCTTCTCTCTCGCTCCCTCCCCCACCTCTCTCTCTCTCTCTCTCTCTCTCTCTCTCTCATGTGTTTCACTCCACCATGAGTGATTGTGTCAGAAATATTCTATATACAAAGGGTGGCTATAGTTTTGCGCGAGTCTCGAATATTAATTAAAAAAAAAATCTGTTACTTTAAATAAACTACGACTGATTTATATTTTAGTATTTGTTTCGATCCTGATTTACCATTTTTGATATTTCTTTCTGAGACGATATTCTTTAGTCGGAGCGATATTAAAAGTCAGCGTTTATTGAATCTTACCGTTTCATTACCTGGGTAAATTATTACGCTAAAGAAAAGACAATGGTTTTGTTGTGGTAAAAATTCCACTTTCACGTTGTAACTGGCATTGAACTCTCAGTAGTTTGTCTAAGATCACGACACGGTGTATGGCTACAGCTGTAAACCCGCGATATCCCTCCGTTTTGCCCCCGAAAACGAGTTACAGGGCTTTCAGAGTGTAGTAGGAGTCGACGGAATTTCTCGTCGATGCACCCGTGGCCAATTTCACTGAGGCGGATGATGATGGGTTTTCGGAAAAAGCCACTTGGTAGTTCTTCAGCCTGCGACGTTCTCGCCCACGTAGCTGAAGAACGGTCCAACGACATCGCCACCTGCTGAGGGTGTTCAGCGCATTGGAAATTCCGTCTGCCCAGTGGGAATAAAACGTAGCAAAACCTTCGAGTGTTGGTGCTATGTACTCTTTTCCGATGAGTTCAGCTCCCAGCCATTTTCCGTTAGGAAGTCGCACCAGGGTTCGGTGGAGGAACCCTAACGAGAGTTTCAGTTTCTCCAGCCTACCGTCGAACATGAAGGCGGAAGTATCATGGGTGGGGGTGGGAAAACTCAATCGATGTTTGTTGGAAAATGGCCATTTTAAAGATGCATCTCCTAGTACTGTACCAACAAGTTGCGTTGAGATTTTATACCCGAATTCCTAAAGATGTGCCACGCCTTTTATATGACCACAGTTTGGCAGAGAAATCAAGACATACCGAGTACCCAATACCAGTTCAGCTGAGCATAATCCCGCGAGGAAGGCTTTGCTCTGATAAGGGAAAACAATCCTAGACCAGAGCATAAATATCTTCTTGGTTTAGTGCCAAAAAAGGATAAAGGATTTTGCGTTTTAAATGTTACTAAACTGATCCAAATACTAATAAATAATTCCACTATTGCTTGTCTTCCGCGACAAATTAACGTTTTATAATAATCAGCAGGTTCTCAGCTTATTATGGCAGAGAACTGTATGCAAGGCAAAACGCCAGTAATTGTTTATTATTATGGTCATCAGTGGGTATTAAATGCACTGTATCCACATACAGTGTCAAATCTATCCTACAGGAAGTATGGGGTATTTCATTGGTGAGCCAAGAATGAGGGGAGCTCGTTACCAGGTTTAGTATGTCAGTATCTCTATTTCCCTTTTGTCATCATTAACCGATATAAGAATCAACATTGTTACTCTTTGTCTGCCAATTTCTCATCTCAGCCTACAACAAATGTGGACTTTAAAATCTCAATTTTCACCGACTTTTTTTCCTTCTATAAAATCACTGCGTCTAAGTATTTTCTCAAACCACTGCTTTCAGACCCGGGTAATATTTTTGTAGATGATTACTGAACGGTGTTAAGATGTTGCAATAAAGAGAATTTAAATGTATTCCATCCCATCAATTCATGCATCCAGGTAGATGAATAAATTCTAGCATCGGACCGGAAACACACGGCCGCCATGTTTCCACGTCCGCATTCTCGCACCTCGGACGCGAGAAGATTTGTGTTGGAGCTGACAGTGTGAAATGTGTACTGCTACTACTATTTATTATTTGGTTTCCATGGCAAAAGTTACGTATCGCAGACTACAATACGAATAAGACGTAGTTAATAAATAATATTCTGCTAATACCCCGGAGACCTCCATTTTGAGTTCGTGAGAACTTTTGGACTAAGAGCAGGAAGTGACATCACATACATCATTAAGCACGACTTTGAAAGAAACAAACACGTGGTTGCAATCTTCATGACAGAGCTCTTGGCGTCCATCGTGCATCTTTGTGAAAATATCAAAAGGCTAAAGCCCATTGGGGAAATTGGAAAATGTGAAATTAAGGATATGGTTAAATTTCTGTGACGTGGCTGTATCCAGTGGCAACCGCTTCTCGACGCCATATTTGATATCGGAATGTGCGGTGGTTATAAAAACGCGATCATGAGAGGGTTGTCTGTCTTTTTCATCCCGGATCCAAACCAGATGCGTGAAGAAGCCGTGTCTACTCGGACTGTACGAAGTTTCTCGTTTTACGGACATAGGAAGGACGGTGGTGGTGGAGTGGAGAAGATCGAGCTCCGAGGCCGCTGACGTTGTCATGTTTATGGCCCCTTAGTACCTACACAAACTACTGCTACGCTACTACAGAAGTATGCTCGGTTATTCGCATTATTAAAATACCTTATTTTATCTTGGGAGATTTGTTGGGATCTCTAGGCATCTGAAGGTTAAATTATCTATTCGTTACTCACACCCGGTTTCGTCAGGAAGAAAAAGAACTTGTGGAGTCTTCAACTCCCCGTTTACCACCATCTAGGGTCCATTTGCTCTTCAAATCAAAACATCATTCACCGCAGGCGGAGTCCTAAGAACCGACAGTAAAAAACACCATACTTTTCTTATTAATATTAACCCTTTATGGCTTCCAAACTCCCGAGCGTTTTGCATCGCGAGTTGCGGACTAAACAATGCAGTCAGCGCAGCACAAACACTAGGCAGGGTGTGTGTGTGTGGTATATTAAGTAAAACCTGACGTGGTACGCAGAGGGTTAACAAAAACACTTCATTCGCCGTGACTCCCGACCCCCACAAGAATCAAAACTACCTATAGAAACGAGGGGCCACCCTGTCCCCCCTCCCCTATGATTTCAAATGTTTCTGATATTTTTACACTACTCACGATCCCTAGAGCTGATTTCTTCTTTTTTTTTTTAACGATATCCGCCCTGTTCACCCCCTCAAGGAACTGTCCCCGGTATAATGGTTGAGTCAGTAGTACCTGAACCAAAGGTATTTTCAGTTTAAGAAGACGGAATTCCCTCCCCTTTGTCGGCGCATAAACACTAGAAAACTTGTTCTGTAGCTTCTCTCTGTTTGGCCGTGCAAGGGAGGTAAACCGGACAGATTTGCGAAAACTGTTGTGTAACGAGGAAATATGGCTGACAAATTGCCGCGAGGAGAGGTGTTCCCAGTAGCCGTTTTACTCAATAAAGGACGTCAACAATTCCTACTTAAAACCCGGTAATCAATCACCAACACACGGAAAATTTGCAGGCGATATATATTTTTTTTTCCCTTTGTTTCTATTTTTCACTTAGTCACGTGAGAGGGCGACGTCTACTTTCATTGTACAAGCGATCAAGAATATATTATTTACAACCTCACTCTGCCTTCCGTGTAGATTAAAAAATAAGACAAAGAAATAGGTATTCTTCAATAAAATCTGCCTGAAAATTAGAAAATTAATCGGGTTTTATCAGTAAAGTAGAAGCGGAATAATGCTGTCCTCTCTTATATATATATATACCGGCTGAGATACTGGTGCCGCATTGGAAAAATGGTTTTTTATTTAAAAAAAGGTTTCATATCAGTACGAAAAGCATAAATTCCATTTGTTTAAAAGCACAATCATTGATTTGGTGCTAATGGTGCATTTCTTAGCATTCCAGAAGATGTACACTTAAATTTAACTTTGTTTATCTCTATTCCAAAAGTGTCCCTTTATAGTTCCTTGATGGGTAGAGCAAAACAGAAGCCAAAGTGCGATATCTTAAACCATGCCAAGATTCTGAAGTGCCTACACACAAAATTTTGGCGCCCCCCAGTTGCTACGGTTTGGCCGTGAAAGAGTTAAAAAAAAACAAACAGGCACTCGAAAATATGTATTAGATGTGTAGTTTTGTTTTTTTTTTTGCTAGTTTAAAACGTTTTATCACGAAATAAATTTTAAAAAACTGGGCTTTCCAAGTCTGTAAAATACCACATAGAAGCCGAATTAAGTCATCGAGTTTTCTGAGTAGCTTTTCGCATGAATCAAACCGGGCTTCGCCTCACTCTCACGTGGCGGCTTTTGATTAACGGAAACCAATCGCGACACCCCTTTTGCCAACTTCCCGCGATGACGCGGTTGGCCATTTTCCGTAAAATTGATGCTGACTCAAACGACGGAAGCAAAAATGCAATCCGACCATTAGTTCCCGATGGTGTCGGCTCGATCGCTAGCACAATTAAGTGAACGAAAACATGTTTGCGTTTAACGGAATTCTTTCGAATCAGGCTGTTTCCGTTTATTTGGGGGGTTTTTTTAATCTCAGCATAGAACTATTTTTGCAGCTGGCATGACATTGAAATGCTTTCTTAACAGTAAAGGTGGACAGTAAATTCCATTTCCTCACACGTTATTTTATTTCGGATGCGGTTCATTAGCCGTCCGTAGCAAAACAAAAAAACACTAATTGAAACAAAACGAGAGCGGACGAAATAACCGGAAATGGTTGTCTAAGGTTGAGACGTACTGTGCTGAAGGGAACCCACTAAATTTCTCGGCCCCACTGATGTAAAATCGCCCATTCTATTCCGTCGTTGTTCTTCGTCTCTGTATTTGGAGACTACTCTCGAACGGCGCGGTGACGATCAGATCGAGGCGCCATCTGGAGTCGGGTTTTTTTTTGTGACCGATTACTCGATTGTTTCTCTATCTGCGCACTGCTCGTCTTCCGTAGCCTCCTCTCTTTAGTTCTCCCCGGTAAATCCAGGCTGTCGGCTAACAAATACGTCTAGGATAAGCTTTCTCGCCTTCCCGCGAAGATTACAACTCCAGTAATTGGTTCGGCTTCGCTATCTGTCTTCATTAACGCCGCCGTCTCAACCACCATGTCAACAATCAACATACCTGTTCCAGTTTTCTAAACCTGCGCTCCGCTCTTTTTTAAAACAAAAAATTAAGCATCATTTTTATATACAGAACACGATGGCGAACAGTAATTGGACAATTAATTCTAATTTCTGTCGTCCGTTCGTCACATCAAAGTTATGTAACTCCCTATAATTCACCATTGTTTGATAATTAGAGTTAGCGCCTCTGCAAAAGACCTCTCGCAATGCGAGAGAGAGACAGAGAGATGGTGTCATTACAAAAAAAGAGATATGACGTCGTCACAAAGACAGATATGACGTAGTTACAAAGAGAGATATGATATTGCCACAGAGTTATGACGTAGTTACAAAGAGAGATATGATATTATCACAGAGTTATGACGTAGTTACAAAGAGAGATATGACATCGTCACAAAGACAGATATGACGTAGTTACAAAGAGAGATATGATATTGTTACAAAGAGATATATGACGTAGTTACAAAGAGAGATATATCGTCACAAAGACAGATATGACGTCGTTAATAAGAGAGATAAAATATTGTCACAAAGAGAGTTATGACGTAGTTACAAAGAGAGATATGATATTGTTACAAAGAGATATATGACGTAGTTACAAAGAGAGATATATTGTTACAAAGAGAGATATGACGTAGTTACAAGAGAGATATTCGTCACAAAGACAGTATGACGTCGTGCAATAAGAGATAAAATATTGTCACAAAAGAGAGTTATGACGTAGTTACAAAGATATATGACGTAGTTACAAAGAGAGATATGATATTGTCACAGAGTTACGACGCAGTTACAAAGAGAGATATGATATTGTTACAAAGAGAGTTATGACGTAGTTACAAAGAGAGATATGACGTCAATACAGAGAGGGGTGAGCAAGTCCAGATGCCACCAGACGGGAGTCTCCCCCACTTCTGATTAGAAGTAGACGAAAGCCATGCGAGTAGTTTAGTAGTAGCGCGAGATAAACCGTGGCAGTGGTAGACCAATCAGAAATCGGACGTGGCGCCAGATTCGACATCCGGAAAAGCTTCTACCCCACCTCTGCCCCCTCCCACCACCCGGTTGCTAGCATTTATTTTCATCACAAGTAAACTTATCCCTCTTTCTTTCTTTGTTTGTGTTTTTTTTAACTTTTATTATTTTATTATTCGTTCAGAGTTCTTCGTAAAAGATTCCAGAAGCGAATGCGGAAACTGGGTTTTTCCGCAAACTGTGTCGTACTCTAGTCTCCTCCTCCGAAGTCGGAGGGGGGTGCGCGCTAACTTCTTCACCTTCACGAGGGAGTCCCGCCAGGCAACAGGAAGTGACTCCGAGACCGACTTTCGCACAATCGGAAAGCGTCGTTAATGCGATGAGTGGTGGAAACCACGCAGATATCTCGCCTCCCGCCAATAGCTTTCCGTTCTGGACGTTTCGAGAGACGATCGATCGGTCGATTCTCGGCGGGAGGAACACCAGTCATAACGGAACCATGCTGGCACCGGCCTTAGATCGCCCCGACCGAACTGCTCAGGTGTAAAAAAAAACCCCGGTCGAACAAGAGCTTAAGGTTGGGAAAACGACAACGAGGAAGTACCTGTGCACGACGTGAAAACAAATGCGGCCTCTTGGAGAGACCTGGGTCGCCGTCAAATGCGAAAGTTCGTCCTTATATTGACTGGGAAGGAGATCACGTTTGCGCGAACGGCAGACATGGAAGAGACTACTGTTGTCTGTTGGGAGTGATAACAGAAGTCGCGAAGACGGTGAAGTACAGCAATCTCGTAACTACTCATCCGCAACGTTTAGCCATCGGGAAGACCTAAAGCCGCTCTAGGTCAGTGTGTAAAAGGGGAGGGTCCTCCTCCGATCTCTCTGTATATTTGCTGTTCTCTTTAAAATAAAGGATTGACCGGATTTTTAAATAAAATCCAATTCTTCGTGTGTGCGTGTGAGTGTATGGTACATCGGCGTAATAAGTTCGGAAAGTAAGACGTATCTAAAACGAATAGCTTGCATCAGTTAACAGCTCGCGATAAAACAGCGCAAACGCCACCTGGTGTAACAGGAGTGCCCTCCCCTTCCCGTACAAGATCTGTGTCAGCGTCTCCATCAATCATTACGGCTACGAAGATGTGCAGCGCCCGGTCTTACGTTACCTGCGCGCACGTGCTCCCAGAGGGGGTGGGTTGGGGGCGTGAGTTACCCCTCTTGTTTTCGGTTTCTTCCGTCTCCAAGCCACCCGACGGCGCCTTCGGCCAACTGTCCACCTTCCCAAGCGCCCCCCCCGGCACCCTAAGTTCTGATCTTATAGAAAGAAATACCCCCACCCCTTTGCTCTACTAGCGAGATCCCACAGATACGGCTCAAGGACCCCCGTCTAAGGTTCACTCCCCCTCCTAATTTTAAATCGCTCTCCCGCTTTTAGTTTGCGGGATGGAGACGGAAGGAAGCAGCTGTTGCCATTATGGGATGGAGAAAAGTACATCATACTACGATCGTTTTGGGGCTTACTGACACACAGACAGACATGCAGCTTCTGTCCCCCTATACTAGATACTCTACGAGCCCCTTCCTTTATTTTTCTTTTGAAATACTTCACCCCCCCTTTTTTTTTTTAATCAGGAAAATAAAAAAATTCATTCTCGCGTTTTTTTTTTTATTTTTGTTTTGGGGGAAAAAACAGGGCTGTCTTTCTCTCCAGAGCGCGGGGAAGGAAGTCTGGCCGCCATCTTTGTTGTTGTAAGTTTTCTTGGAATAATAGACGCGTTGTCACGTTAAGAAAAAGGGTTTCTTCAAGAAGAGAGAAGAAGAAAAAAATGGAAGAGGTTGGCTGGGGAGAGTGTCAGTGTCTTTCAGCGTTAGCGCGTTCCCTGCGGGAAATCGAATTAGCAGGGGATTGCAGGAACGGGCATTTTTTCGTAAGACCTGCCGAGGGATCCCTTCATAACCTTGGAGGGTGAAAGAAGTGGCAGCCAGTCTCGGGTGACGCTGAGCCAGCTGTTTTGGTTTCGTATTCCGCAAAGTTCTCTTTATTTTCTTATTGCTTCTTTTCATATCTCCCCCCCCAATTACAACGGAAAGAAAACCACGTGAGATCTATAGCCAGGCTGCCCGCTACGATTCCTGAAGGAGCGGGGCTTAATTCCGTTCTTCCCGTCTTAGAAGATGATCGGATTTAGTACCTCTCTCGGTCTGACGTAAGCGACGAACAACCTGCAGGGGTCTGCCGTCTCTCTCTCGGTCTGACGTAAGCGACGAACAATCTGCAGGGGTCTGCCGTCTCTCTCGGTCTGACGTAAGCGACGAACAACCTGCAGGGGTCTCCCCTCTCTCTCTCGGTCTGACGTAAGCGACGAACAACCTGCAGGGGTCTCCCGTCTCTCACTCTGTCTGACGTAAGCGACGAACAACCTGCAGGGGTCTCCCGTCTCTCTCTCGGTCTGACGTAAGCGACGAACAACCTGCAGGGGTCTCCCGTCTCTCACTCTGTCTGACGTAAGCGACGAACAACCTGCAGGGGTCTGCCGTCTCTCTCGGTCTGACGTAAGCGACGAACAACCTGCAGGGGTCTACTCTCTCTCTCTCTCTCTCTCTCCCTCTCTCTCCCTCTCCCGCCTCCTCACCTTCGGCTCCTTCTCATTCAATCTCTCGGCCTCTCACCCTCTCTCTCTCTCTCTTCTCTCTCTCTCTCTCGGTCTGACGTAGGCAATGAACTGCGATATCCGCGAGAAAGGCAACCAAACTACTTTTATTCTCCGAGCGCAGCCCCAACCCCGAATTTATAATCCCGCCGACTCAAAGCGTATTACCTGGAAGAGTATGAAGTAGATGTATCGTGTGCACATACTGGACACATTCGTACACGTATTTATCTCTCTGCGTAAGCGATTCGTCCGCCCTTTGATGTGCCATCTCGCCAACTTATAAACAAACGGATATTAAGAAAGGATAAATTCCGCGGGCGCTCATCTTTAGCTTCCCCCGGATCCAAGAAGTGATGCCGAGAATGATACAGCGGGGAGCGGTCTTCACGCTGTCAAACAAGCTATCAAAGGCTCGATTCTCTCCTCCGCATTGTCCCATCGTCTCTGAGCTGTGTGTTCACAGAAGGGATTATCTGGGACCGGGTCGGCGAGATTAGGCGGATTAAGCGATTTAGGTGATGTATGTGCGAGCACACAGCCGTCCATTGAGGCGCGGTCTACCTGGCTGAAGTGCGGGAATGTTTATTCGAGCCAAACAATTCTCCTCCTGACTGTGGACTCCATTGTACGCAGACTCCTCGGTGATCTTACCATGACGACCGCCCGGTTATAAGAGAACGCATGTGGACAAACATTAGCGAATATCCGGATCGGTTTAATTGACATCTGACCCCCGGTGGCTTGGGAAGCAGGGGGTAGTGGCTAACAAAAAAAAAAAAAAAATATTCTCCGTTTCCATTTCTAAGTGGATTATATCGTCGCATCTTTACCGGCCGTTTAAGGAGAGAGAGAGAGAGGAGTGACTAAAGATAGTCACGTGGTGCCCGAGCTCCGCCAATCGAAGAGGGCGAGCGGCAATAAACCGCGCGCTAATGAATAATAGCCGTTTTCTCAACAACAAGTCGATGGGCTGCGCTCCAGGTCCCGTCAGATTCGGTCTCATCGCTCAGGCTTCTTCAGGGCGCGAGCCGCGGTCGTTCCTTCCTCCTTTCCTTTCCCTTTCGTTCGCTCCGACGGCCAGCGCGGCCCCGAGCACTGTCCGAATGAAGTCGGCCACGGCGGGGGATTTGCTACAGCCCGTGGGAGGAGAGCGGATCTCCTCTTCCTGAGAGAAGCCATGGACTGCTACCTGGACCGCCGCCCATGGATCGCCGTGACTCTCGTGGTCGCGCTCCTCGTCCCGGCCGAAGTTCTCGCCAACTGGATGTAAGTGGACCTTTAGTAACTTCTCTCTCCATCTCTCCTCCTCCCCTCTCTCGCTCTCTCCGATCTCTCTCTCTCTCTCTCTCTCTCCCCCTCTCCTCTCCTCCATCTCTCTCTCTCCATCTCTCTCTGCTCTCCATCTCTCTCTCTCTCTCTCGATCCATCTCTCTCTCTCTCTCTCTCCCTCCCTCCCCCCTCTCTCTCTCTCTGCTCTCCTCCTCCCTCCGCCCCTCTCTCTGCTCTCGTACTCTCTCTCTCTCCTCGTCGCTCCTCCCTCCCTCCCTCCCCTCTCTCCTCTCTCCCCCCCTCTCTCTCTCATCTCTCTCCTCTCTCTCCCTCCCTCGCCCCTCGCTCTCTCTCCCCCCTCTCTCTCTCTCTCTCTCTCGCTCTCTCTCCCTCCCTCCCCTCTCTCTCTCTCACCGCCCCTCGCGCCTCTCTCTCTCGCTCCATCTCTCTCTCTCTCTCTCTCCCCCTCCCTCTTCTCAAAGTGTATGCATTTATCCCACTCCCTCCCATTTTTCTCGAACTCCACCCACCATCACCTAGGCGTCTCTCTCTCCCTCCCCCCCACCGTCTATCTCCGCAGAACGAGTTAACCCTTGCTGCTCGGCTCCATCGCGAAGAGGTGGTTCAGATCTCTCCCCCGTGTCGTCGTCCCCCCACCATACCCTCCTCAACACGGTGATCGGGTCGCGCGAGGGTAAATACCCATTCGCTTTGAATCTGTGCGTATCCGGACAGTCTATCTAGCTACCCGCCCCAGGGGTGAGGCGGGACCACTCCAGCACCAGGTGGACTTTGGTTAAGTCTCCGGGGAAAGAGGGTGAAGGATTTACATGTCTGTATATTCTACGCATGCGCGGAAGACACTTCACTTACTACGCAAATTCACCGATAAATTGTTTCTCTGTAATCTTTTTTTGTTGTTGCAGTAGGTCTGCGTGAATCGGACCCCCTCCGAGCTGAGACCGAGCTCGGTTCGGTGTGGGGGGGGGGTCTCTGCACGTGGCTCGGCTCCGAGGAGTTTGCGAGGTTGTGTGGCTTTGTCTGTAAAATTGAAAAAAAAGGGGGCAGCGATTCTAATCGGATCTTTAGTGTGAGGTACTTAAACGAAGGTGCAAAAACTGATGTTTGTTTTACATCTATGGCGGCTTTGCTGGGTTTTACCCGAGAAGATAATGCTAATAGGTTATCCTTGGTTTACGACATCAACAAAGGTAATGACATATGAAACACATATGTAAACATATCAGGGGGAAGAGGGAGGGAGGGAGAGAGATGGAGAGAGAAAGAGAGAGAGAGAGAGAGATGAAGGGAGAAAGATGAAGAGAGAGAGATGGATGGGGAGAGAGAGAGAGAGATGAAGGGAGAAAGATGAAGAGAGAGAGATGGATGGGGAGAGAGAGAGAGAGATGAAGGGAGAAAGATGAAGAGAGAGAGATGGATGGGGAGAGAGAGAGAGAGATGAAGGGAGAAAGATGAAGAGAGAGAGAGACAGATTGTCAGGATTGTGAATTTATTAAAGTGAATGATGTTACCTTCTCTACTTTTGTACTAGATATCGGACTGAGTTTTCCCACACTAAACTCACGCCTTTTGACTAACCCAAATATTATTATTATTATTATTATTATTATTATTATTATTATTATTACACCACGATGTGAACAGAGATATCTCTGCAGAAGCTTTTGCGATGTTCGGTACAAACTGTTTTTAAAATACATATCTTTCACCCGGCGAAATCCAGGAGTCAGTCAGTCCACCGCCACCCACCGACTCGCACACCTCGTTTCTCTCTCTGTTGTTGTTGGTATTTACCTTTTGCTCCCTCCACTGTTTCCGCTGCAGGTATCTGGGCGTGGCATCGGTCAGCACCCTTCCCGGGGATACGTGCAACGAGGTGCCGGGTTTGGTGTGGCAGCAACTGGAAGTGTGCAGGAACAACCCCGAATCCTTGATTTGCATCATCGAGGGAGCACGGAGGGGTATCATAGAGTGTCAGCATCAGTTCCGGTACGAGCGATGGAACTGCACCACGCAGCAGAACCACTCCGTGTTCGGTCACGTGCTAGATAAGGGTGAGTATCCATCCACCCGCTGTCGCTTTTTTTTTTCTTTCTTGTTTTTTTTTTTCTCCCGCCATGCCCCGCGCCCCCACGTCACCGGATGTCCGGTGTCTTGTCGTTCCACGAGACGCTAGTTGAAGATTCTCGCTTTATCCTTCAGACGGGGGGGGGGGAGATGGAATCCCCCGCTGTCGGTTCCGTTGTCTCTTCTGGGCTTCGAATCAGTTCTTTACAAGAAAGGTGAGGATGGCGGCTCAACCGCTGAGACAGGTGCTCGAGGCGTAAACATTTGACGGGGTAGCGTGAGTCTGAGACGTCGGGAGGAGGAGGAGGAGGAAGCGCTGGATGTCGCGGCGATTTGGCGCTGTCATCAAACGTGCGAACGGGGCCCCCCTCCTCCTCCTCCTCCTCCTCCCACCCGGCTCTAAACGGGTCCGACACGGCGAGATTACATCTCGGATTGATGATAGTGATCCACGCTGATGCTGATGCTGACTTCACCATCACCAGCCGCCAACCTCGCCATCACCTCACCCGGATGATGTCCCCCTCTCCCTCTCCCCCTCCCCCCACCACCACCCTTTCTGATGCTTCGTTTGCCGTCTTTCGTTCGCCCCGTTTAAACCTCCAGCCTTCCATCCGTGAATCGCGCGTTTCTGCGACTTTCCGTTGTTGTTGTTTTGTTTTTTTTACCATAGTTCCCCCTCACCAGGGAAACCCGACCCTCTAATTCCCACCCCGATGTCCCGGTGACGGTTTCTCGCTCAGGGAAAAAAGAAATACACCAACACGACGAGTCCTGCTACTTGGATCTCTTGTCTCTGTTATTAAACGTAGTTTCTAGTTTTACCATTTTTGCAGTAAATGGCACCGACCACTCACACCGTGTGTAAGAACTTCTGGCCATCTTTCCAATACTCTGTCGCTCTTGTCAGCTCATCTACTGAATACAGTTTCTCTTTCTTCATCGCTAATTAAAAGAATTCAGCTCTTTATCTATAATTAACCTTCACGTATCCAGCCCAAGGAGTCCCACCAGCTCCCTGTTCCAGTCCATTTATACTCAGAAGCATTTTTCTCTCCAATCTCTTATGCAATTAAAAAATACATCAGTCCAGGTTAAAATTTTTACTTAACTGTGATGGTTATATACTCTGATTTTACTAGTTTGATGTTATATATAATTAATCATTTTAAGGATTTTTATTCCGTTTTATTCGTCATACTCGTGTGTGGTATTTTCACGTCGTCTTAATTTTATTCCCGAAATCTACCTGAAGAAAGAGGGGGAGTTTCTTAAAGCTGTACATCGGATAACACACAAGAAAAATAAGAGGCTTCCTAATACATTACCCGTGCTTGTATATAGTAAGATAAATACACAATAACTCTGCCGTTTGAAGATAAACTAGTAAATAAATAAGCCTTGTGTTCAGGGACTTATTTGGATGCACCTGAAATTCCACCTCCCCGAGAATTGATCTGTTTAGGCTGCATGTTTTAGTTTTAAGAATTTTACGACACCCCCATATTTCGGGGAGAGGAGGGAGGGAGGGGAGGGGGAGAAGGAGAGAGAGCGAGAGAGGAGAGAGAGAGAGAGAGAGAGAGAGAGAGAGAGAGAGATGGAATAGATGGCGAGAGAGAGAGATGGAGATAATATATATGGAGAGAGAGAGAGAGAGAGAGATGGAATAGATGGAGAGAGAGAGAGGAGATGGATATTAGATATATATATAATATATATAATATTATCTATATATATATATCTATGGAGAGAGAGCGAGAGAGAGAGAGATGGAATAGATGGAGGAGAGAGATGGAGATATATATATCTATATATATATATATATGGAGAGAGAGAGAGAGAGATGGAATAGATGGAGAGAGAGAGATGGATATATATATATATATATATGGAGAGAGAGAGAGAGAGAGATGGAATAGATGGAGAGAGAGAGAGATGGAGATATATATATATATAGAGAGAGAGAGAGATGGAGATATATATATGGAGACAGAGAGCAGAGAGACGAGGAGCGATATGGCGATATCTATATATGGAGAGAGAGAGAGCTGGAATCGATGGAGAGAGAGAGAGAGAGAGAGAGAGCGAGAGAGATGTGGAATAGATGGCGAGAGAGCGCGCTGGAGATATCTATATGGAGACGAGAGCGAGCGCGCGCCATTGAGCGAGATATGAGAGATGGAGAGAGAGAGAGAGAGGAGAAGAAACCCAGCTATTTATTTTGTAAAGAGACGAAAGATTTTTTTCGCCATCTTTAAGTTGGAGTAGATTTTTTCAACCGGAAAACATCCGGAATATTCCGTTGCTTTCGTTACAGTTAGTTTTGGGGGCTGGGCTGGTTTAGGGTTAGGGGTGGGGCTTGTTGAAAATGTTGACGACGTTTCAGCTTTTGCTCTTTTCTAACTCGAAATATTAGAATTTTCCACCAGCCGAGTATTTTCCGCGAATAACCTTCGTGATGAACCTTCCGGAGCCATAATTCTGTCCGGTTGTCTACAGCCCACATCTCAAACAGACACGCTGCTGATATTATTATTATTATTATTATTATTATTATTATTATTATTATTATTATTATTATTATCATTATCATATTATTATTATTTATTAGTTAGCGGTGCCTAGAAATACTCAGATCGCTGAGATAGGTTTACCGTCTCCAGGGGCACGGCGCAGTACCGTTTACCGTTCTCTCTCTCTCTCCATCCATCTTCTCTCTCTCTCTCTCTCTCTCTCCCTCCCTCCCCCCCTCCATCTCTCTCTCTCCCTCCCTCCCTCCCTCCATCTCTCTCTCTCTCTCTCTCTCCCTCCCTCCATCTCTCTCCCTCTCTCTCCCTCCATCTCTCTCTCTCCAAGGGCGAGCGATTACCGGCTACGAAAGCCAGTCCCCCCCCCCCCGGGGGTTCTAGAAAGATGGACGGGTCCCCGGGCCACGGTAAAGGGGACGGACAGATCTATTTAGTCGATAATAAACCAATAGTAGAGTAAAAAAACAAAAAAAACAGACTAATCACTGATATTTCTTTATGATTACGGAAACGGATAATTTAATTAGTCACCGAAAATGCGTCAAATAGAAGGGAAAGGGTAGACGGTTTGGCTTTGAGATGTAAAGATTTCCTTAGAGGAGCAGAACTAAATATTAAATAGGATTTAAAATAGTATTAATATATAAAGATTGTGTCGTATCTCCTGTTTTTTAAACAAAAAATTCATATTTATAATTTGACAAATAAGCGAACACGGGCCTGCTCGCTGGTCGAGTCGGGGGTGCGTACACACACACAGAGAGATTAATCGGGAAAAGGGGGACTTTTGAGGGGACAGTAAATAGGGAGGGATTTCTGTTTCCATATACGTCTCTGTCTGTAAACGAGTGCTGACGGGGGAGAGGACGGAGCCGACGGGACGGGGCAGGGCCGAAACTACGGTGGGGGGGTGGTGGTGGCGGACGGATGGGATAGGCCCGGTCGAGTCCCCGTCTTCGCCGGCGGCCCGTGCGTGAGCGGAACCGCCGTCCTAAATTCCCAGTTGGCGATGGCTGGGTAAATGTGTAATGAATGAAGGGCCTTCTGCGAAAGGGATCTTGTTAAACGTTTCTCCCGTTCGCCCACTCCCCTCCGAGGAGGAGGAGGGGAGAACGGTCAGCTGACGGTCTGCCGGATAATCGCGGATGCGCGCACTCCCTTATCTCGTCCGTGACTAGAACTTATCGATGGAGACATTTCACGGTTTTTCTTCGCAGTGTGCGCGTGTATATGTGTGTGTGTGTGTGTGTGTGTGTTAGTGTGTATGTATGTGTGTGTATATGTGTGTGTGTATGTATGTGTGTGTGTTAGTGTGTATGTATATGTGTGTGTGTATATGTGTGTGCGTGCGCGCGTGTGTGTATGTGTGTGTGGTGCGCGTGTGTGTGTGTATATATGTGTATGTGTGTGTGTATGTGTGTGTGTGTGTATGTATGTGTGTGTATAGTGTGTGTGTTAGTGTGTATGTATATGTGTGTGTGTATATGTGTGTGCATGCGCGCGTGTGTGTATGTGTGTGTGTGCGCGCGTGTGTGTGTATATATGTGTATGTGTGTGTGTATGTGTGTGTGTGTGTGTGTGTGTTGTGTGCGCGCGCGTGTGTATGTGTCTCTGGTGTGGGGGGGTCAACGAAAATGAGGCTACGAGCCGAGGGTTTCGGGGCGGGTCCCGTATAGCGCTGGCGGGAGGGGGGGTCACACGCCCTCCTCCCTCTCTCACCAGTCCGCCGATAACGTCTCGCGGACAATACTCAGCCTCCGGCCACTGACAGCGCCATGTATTTTATCTTAATCGTCCTTCTTTGAAGTGCCTCGGCGTCTGTCACAACAATGGACAATCCGCTCGCTCTACACTTCACTTCACAACTAGGTGCCGCCAGTAAAACCTTGCACAAAAGGGTGAAATCTAAATTATCCACGTGCACATGTGAATGTAAACTGTCGTTAATATATTTATATCAAGATCCTCCCACACCACGTCCGTCGGCAATCTCCTCCGTACTATTCGCCTGTATACCCTACACTTCTCTGATCGCCTGTATACCCTACACGTCTCTGATTGCCTGTATACCCTACACTTCTCTGATCGCCTGTATACCCTACACGTCTCTGATTGCCTGTATACCCTACACGTCTCTGATCGCCTGTATACCCTACACGTCTCTGATCCTACACTTCTCTGATCGCCTGTATACCCTACACTTCTCTGATCGCCAGTATATCCTACACGTCTCTGATCGCCTGTATACCCTACTTCTCTGATCGCCTGTATACCCTACAAGTCTCTGATCGCCTGTATACCCTACACTTCTCTGATCGCCAGTATATCCTACACGTCTCTGATCGCCTCTGTTACCCTACACTTCTCTGATCGCCTGTATACCTACAAGTCTCTGATCGCCTGTATACCCTACACGTCTCTGATCGCCTGTATACCCTACACTTCTCTGATCGCCTGTATACCCTACAAGTCTCTGATCGCCTGTATACCCTACACTTCTCTGATCGCCTGTATACCCTACAAGTCTCTGATCGCCTGTATACCCTACACGTCTCTGATCGCCTGTATACCCTACACTTCTCTGATCGCCTGTATACCCTACACGTCTCTGATCGCCTGTATACCCTACACTTCTCTGATCGCCTGTATACCCTACAAGTCTCTGATCGCCTGTATACCCTACACTTCTCTGATCGCCTGTATACTCTACACTTCTCTGATCGCCTGTATACCCTACACTTCTCTGATCGCCTGTATACCCTACAAGTCTCTGATCGCCTGTATACCCTACACGTCTCTGATCGCCTGTATACCCTACACGTCTCTGATCGCCTGTATACCCTACACGTCTCTGATCGCCTGTATACCCTACACTTCTCTGATCGCCTGTATACCCTACACGTCTCTGATCGCCTGTATACCCTACACGTCTCTGATCGCCTGTAAACCCTACACGTCTCTGATCGCCTGTATACCCTACACGTCTCTGATCGCCTGTATACCCTACACGTCTCTGATCGCCTGTATACCCTACACGTCTCTGATCGCCTGTATACCCTACACGTCTCTGATCGCCTGTATACCCTACACGTCTCTGATCGCCTGTAAACCCTACACGTCTCTGATCGCCTGTATACCCTACACGTCTCTGATCGCCTGTATACCCTACACTTCTCTGATCGCCTGTATACCCTACAAGTCTCTGATTGCCTGTATACCCTACACTTCTCTGATCGCCTGTATACCCTACACGTCTCTGATCGCCTGTATACCCTACACGTCTCTGATCGCCTGTATACCCTACACGTCTCTGATCGCCTGTATACCCTACAAGTCTCTGATTGCCTGTATACCCTACACGTCTCTGATCGCCTGTATACCCTACACGTCTCTGATTGCCTGTATACCCTACACTTCTCTGATCGCCTGTATACCCTACACGTCTCTGATCGCCTGTATACCCTACACGTCTCTGATCGCCTGTATACCCTACACGTCTCTGACGTTAGTTCTGTAGGTACTTCTTATTTATTTATTCATTTAAATAAAAAAACAACAACAAAACACCCGTTCTTTTCTTTATCCTTAAAGGTACAACATTTTTTTTTCCTTCGGCATTTCGTCTATACCTCGAATAAAGCTACAAAGAACACTTACCGAATACACGCAGACGCACATCTTATACGACAGGTAATCCCTTTCACTTGATACGTATTA
>JACATO010000842.1:0-19259 GCA_018389105.1 Nautilus pompilius | reverse complement strand
CTGCCCTGTAAAATGGGCTCATGAATAGGTGGATGCAGTAGTGCACAATCGTCCTGAGATACGGGATTTGCGTGTCCCAGCCATTGTGGTGAGCGTTCCCCTTGTCATTGTATTGATGCTGGTCTTTTGCTGCCTCTGTGTGTGTGTTGTGTTGTGTGTGGTGTGTGGGTGTGTTTCATCAATCAAATCCTTCTCTAACAAAGAAGTCTGACCACTGCGGCTTTCTGCCACAGTCACTGCAGCGGACAATCTGGCCCCCAACAGTTCCTTTTAAGTGTCACAACTGCCCGCTGAGTCTTTTGCATGCAATTTATTATCCTCCTGCATTAATGAAGCCATTTGTGATATGCTTTGCCAGGTCTGACACGTGTCTTGGCGGGCCTCCTCATGATGTAGCTGGTGGTTCCTACAGGTGAGCCAAAGTTTTGGTAATTCATGAGAAAGAGGAGCACCCTTTTAACCTTGTTGGTTTGGTTTAGTTACTGCTAGGATGAGGGGAATGCCCTACTGATCCTCTGCTTTGTCAGATTCTGATTGTGATTCACACGGTGATTGCAGCCTGTGTAGGTAGGAATCTGGATCACTGCCATCAGCAAACAAACTGGCATCCCGAATCTTTGGATGTGGAGACAGCATTCTTCATCTTACATTGTCCAGTCAGTCTACAGCTGGTAATTAATGGTTTTGGAGAAGATGTATCTGTTGGTCCTAATGCTGCATTATAACATTGCTGGCCTATTTGGTTAATTTGTGGTTTCATGATTAACTGATGATAGGGGTGTGTGGTGCAGGTCAGTCGTGGTCTTCATCTGCATTTGAACTGTGGCTGCTTGAAGCCGTGCGCAAGACCTCTGAAAACAGAATTTAACAGGAACCGTTCATAAGATCTGCGGCTGTTCTCGGCCAGAAACGCTACTGCTGCACATCCATTCTCTCTGAATTGGTGCAAAATCTTGTTAACAATGGAAAATTATGTTCGTTAGGAAAGGTTTTCTGCTTTTAAAGGTGGGCAGTTTAATGATGAGGACCGGCGGGTGGTCGCTGTACTGCTGACATCTGTAATTAACTTGCCCACCAATCAAAAATTCTAGCTCTCCATTGTTTATAATGTTACCGGTCCGAAGTGAAGGGTGTAGGCTTTTTTTGTGTTTCCTCTTTGTTCTGCTTGCATAATAATGAGCTGCTTGAGTTATTACAAAAATAACTAGGAAAGAAATGTTATTAAAATTATTTCGCATGTGTTCTTTAATATTTTATCTCTCCATACTAGAGTTGTTGACGAATGGAAAAGAAAGGTTATAGGCTAATCTCTCTCTGTCAGTGATGACAGCCAATAAGAAAGTTGACAGTCTGCACTTAAAATGTTTAAAAACGTTTTCTTGCTTTGATTTTCTGTATCGATGGAAATGTCAACCATATTTCTTTTGTATCACGGAGTTACCTAAACAAATTCTGTGGTGTGGTGTGTTCTTTCTATCACAAGAATAAACTGGGATTGATTTCTGGCCCAACCAGTATTTGCTGATAATGATTTTAGGTGAACTGAATTTTTCAGATAAAATGCTTTAAAAGTTAAACAAAAAACTACTTTATTACATTCCTCCTCTGTGCAATCAACTTCATTATGTGTGCAAGCAAGAATTTAAAAGCACATCTCCCATTTACAAGTGGCTTAGCTAGAGAAGGCTTAACAACAGATACAGATGTGCAATAATATGATGTATTACCATTCTTAGGTGTTTTCTTTGAACTGAGCATTATGTGACATGGACTCGTGGGTCTCGAAACTAGGTTCTGCTAACTATCGGCATTTCAGCTGCCCGAGTTCTGAGATGGAATCATCAGGATGGTAAATAAATAGATGGCACCAACCCTGGAGGTATTTGTATTCCTACTCATGAAAGGCCAGCAATTTTAAAAATCAATCAGCCTAAACTTGTAGAAATTCTGGTGAATTACCATTTAGCTGCCCTACAATATGTTTACTCACATTCCAAATGTAAAAAATCCTAGTACCCTTAGTTTGCTTTTTTTTTTCAAGAAGAAACTCATTTCATTGAGGATGTACTTTATCTGCTGATAAATGATTGTCTGGTGACATGTCCGCGTGTCATGATAGTGAGTCATTCAAATGATTATCAGAACCTTTGTGCTGGTAGATAACTGTTCATGCAGGTAAGATGTACTGCTATATTGAACTTAACTCAGGATTTACTTACAGGTGATATTGAAAAAATCTGGAATGATGACTGAAAATTTGAAAGGATTATCAGAAGCACCTCTGGCAGGTCTTCAGTTCCTTGCTTTTAATCTGCAGTTGTACTGGAAATTCTATCACCTTTGCAGTTTTACACCAAATTAAAAAGATAACATCAACATCACCCTACCTGTTCCTCTCATTCTTAGTTGTAACTGACACCATGGTTCTAATCACAGGTCTAAGCTGCTACTGGACTCTGAACATGTTTGACTATGATATATGCACAATATCAGATGCTGGGTGTAAACTTTCCTTTGTTTTATATCTCAGCATGCAGTTTTCCTCTTGGATACTTGACAGTCACCATAGAAAGATGCTACATGGTTTGTAAGCCACTGACTGCTAGACAGATTTGTACAAAGTTAAGAACAAAGATACAGATGGTCATCATGTTCATCATTCTAGCTGGGGTAAGTGCTCATTTCTTAAAACAAATGGATTACACATTGGTGAAGATAATACAACAGACTGCACCTCGCTCAACGATGAATATGTTTTTGTGTGGATTGATTGTTTAGTCTTATCTCTCATCCCTCTCACCGTAATGCTCATTTGTAACGTTATCGTCATAGCACAAATGAAAAATTGGGTTAATATCTGAAGAAATTTAACTCAGGAGACAAATTGTCAAAGTGTAAAAAACAAACAAAATATCCGACCGCAGTATCTAGGCAGCATGACTCGAGCAATCATGCTGCTAAACGTTTTCTTTGCCATCACATCTGTACCCATCTCTGTTTATTTCGTCGTAGAGACCTATTTCACACACTCATGTATTGGTTACTCAGAGAGTACAATGAAGCTGGTATGGACCCTGTGTTACCTCTTACGGTATTTCCATTCTGCAGTCAATATTCTTCTTTACTCTGCTCGAGGGAAACTCTTCCCGGGAGTTGGAAAGAATGTTTTGCAAAGATAAACAGTAAGTTAATAGTCTTTTCTTTTTATTATAAAATAAACTGCCCACAAAGTTGAAGCTAAAATAAATATACAATATGCATAGTTCTGTGCCTCATGATGTATGGGTATTAGCTAATTAGAAAATTATGGAAATTGAATAAGCTGACTTAATTGAATAGATTTGAGAAATGTTTAACTTTCACAGACTAAAACTCCACCTGGAGCAATTTGCGTATATTTTAATAACCCTTTTACTTGATAGCTTATATAGACAGTGTTACCTTTTGCTCTGGAGAGGTAGTTACAATCTAAATAAATGGATTAATAATGTGCTTAGCATCATAAAAAGGCTGTCTTTAGTATGACTGACTTTTAGACACAGAAAACTCATTTGTCTTTGTTCTAACCATAAAGTATAAATGATGCTGTAAAATACAAAATTGCTTTCCATTCTCTTGTCGCCAGTAATGTTCAGTCATTACTTTTACTTTTGTAACTTTAAATTGTATATGTTGATCAGACCTAAAATATTGGACATTCATTCACTTAGGTTCAGAATCTGATGAAAATTTATCAGGTGATATGAAAATGTCTTTAAAGTTTCTGGATTTAAGAAACATTGATGAGATCTACTTTTGCCGACGGGAAATCAGAAAATTGAAATACATCACTGACATCATAATCACTAAAAAGCTGACTGTATCGGGTAAAACAATTTAAAATACTGGGTGGCAATAAATTCAAAATACTACAGAACTTGGATTATCTTTAATGGACTTGACCCATTTGAATTGAACATTTTGGCATAATTTATGGTACCTTCACCACTCAGTAACCATATGATCATGGATTCCTTTAGCACTACAGCCTTCTTTGTGCAAAACCTCGGGAAAATCCATATTCTGAAATCAAAAAAAGGTATTTGTATACAGACGAGGCAGGACAATAGGTATGTATTCGACTTATTAAGCGGCTTATTCTTAAACTGGAACACTAGAGAAATTGGTTTTTCATACACAGAAAAGGAATTTATGAAACTGATTCCAGAATTTAATATTTTTCTCATCTGAAGCTGACCATTCGTAAGATAAGAATGCACACTCAAGTTGGTGGGTTAATGGTGGCCTGGAACAAGGTCCTCTGTCACACCGGGTTTGGTGCGATGTCAACTAGCTGAAGTATCTCAATAACATCACAATCACCAAAAAATAAAACATGGAATAATATCATTTTAATATACTTGATTAAACAATGCCAAATAGGTCCCCAGAACTCACATCTTGGATTCTGAACTGTTTAGCAAACACCAGAGTAAAGTCAATTTGGGTAATCATGGGTTTTATCTGAAAAAATGTGACAGCCTCTGGTTTAAAAGCCAGGTTCCAGCTGTTGCTTTGATTAAGAGGTGGATTAAGGCCCACATCCTTTTATCAGTTCAGCTTTCAACCAACAGTCTTGTACTTGCTTACCATATAACTGGAATAACCGTTTGGTATCCTAGAAAGTGTCTATTTCTGTCAAGTTACTGCAGAAGTGCATGACATTAAACGTCCGCATAGCAACCTCCTGGAAAGCAAGCATCTGTTTCAGAGAAATGGGAATAAGAGAGTTTGAGAAGGCAAAATAGGGATCTATCTTGTTGAATCACAACTAGGTAGCATTTTCCATAAATAACAAGATGTCCAAAAACGCTACATCAGAGAACATTCATGAAGCGAGAGAGTAGCAAATTTGGTCCTTCAGAATTTTGATTTATACATGATTTTAAATTTGATGATTAAAATACACAGTTGGGCTTATTGAGTGTATTTTAAACTGTACTTCTGTATTATCTTATTATCATCCACAAAAAAAAAAAGTGTGACACCTGCAAAAGACTGAAAATAATATCATTACCAGAGATAATTCCATGTTCTGCAGGATTTTTTTGGCACTGGCTCCTTGAGCAGCTCGCTTGCAAATTTTAGCTCTGATGCCTTAATAGGTGGGAGTTTGGGACAGCATTTCTCCTGATCTTTTATCTTCCAAGACCAACTCTTGGCATTCTATAATGGAGAAACTGGGTAATCGGTCCATATGTGCATTAATTTTACTACTATTTGTGGAAAGCTAAATAATAATGCTTATTCACACACCTTGTAGATTCTTTCAGACTGCTGAAACATGCTGCTGCTGGAAGGCATCTTCAGCTTTCTTATCAGTCTACTCTGGATAATTTTCTCCCATTAGTCCCCAACACAGCTGGTCAGGCTAATCGGTCAGTGCAAGTCATCACTGTTATTATTAAAGCCATTTCACTACTGTGTTTTGTTTTTATATTTTAAAATCCTATTCAAAGGTTACACATTTATATGGTGAAAAGTTAATTTTAATAATCTGCTTTCAACAATGAATCAAATTTCTATTTGATTGAAGCTCAGCTTCCAGAACAGGCCCATGACTGTGGGTGAAACTACTAGCAAACTAATTATGAAGCAACTTAACTATTTTCCTGGAAATATTTAAAGGACCACCACCCAAAAACATTGTCTACTAAATGAACTTCATAATGTTTCTTAGTAGCAGAAGTTTAATTATATATGCACTTCTAGATATATGGTAGCCAGCCTTCCTTTATCTTATGCTTTACTGAATGTTTATTTATTTTTAATGATAAGATATCAGTGAATGTCTGCCAGTTACCATCAATATCATCACTGCTGTCTGTAAGTATTTCATGCATCAACACTTTAATTTGTTTTCAACTTCTGTTATTTGCTTCAAATACACAAGAGCATGTTCATTACCCTGACCAACATTCCAGGTCTACCAGGATGTAGTGAATCAATGACCTTATTCATTGAAAACAATTTGTAGGGCCACCAGTAGGATGTAAAACACCTACACAAGGTGGTAATCAAAGTGACTCAGGGCTCAGCTATCTGAGTTCATCTGATACATTTGTTTCTTTGTTCACTTCTTAGTCCTATGAAAAACCAAGTAAAAGGCTTCACACATTCAGAATACAAAAGAAGACTGCCTGTGGACATTGATTTACAGGCAGGGAGATCTGGTACAACATCTTTCTTTTAAAAGCTGATACAATAGAAGATTCTTTGTGGACTTTACTGATTTTGTAAAAATGATTGGAAATGAGAGCATCATGGACAACACTGTACAAACTGAAGATTCCATTAAAGTAGCCACAAGATGTCTCTGGAGGGAGCTAGGTGTCCCGCTCTTACTCTTTCCATGTACTGGGAATTGTATTTCCTTTGAGGTCTTACTCCGGATAATCGAAAGTTCCCCATCACCCCCAACCCTCTCCGTGCTGGAGCAGGGTAGGCCACCGGTCGGAAGATGCAGACGACACATTCCTCTGATACTCAACAAAGTTTACGTCCCGCCTCCCTGTGGCCCCGATGTCTGCCCCTGTTGTCCTTAGATTCGAGTGTCAATGACTTTCCGGACCGACCGCTGACACAGCCAGGACCGGCACCGTCCACACACCGGCCCCGGTAACACGGTCCGCCATTGCTCGCCCCTCAACAGGTCCACCAGACCGACACCTGACCCGTGTTCACACTCGGCCGGCTCAGCAGACGTCGCCATCTCCGCCATTTGCTGGTCAAACACCCGGCACAACTAACCGAATAATAAAAACCATTATTATTATTAATATTATTACTATTATTCCGCTAATATATTCGTAATTAAACAGATGGTCTCCATTCAACTGAAGAGGTTCATCAAGCATTTCAAGGAATTCAAGGAGCTGGTTCACCGAGGATGACGAATTACAGCCGTTTGTCTTGTAGAGGTAAACATCGTCTCTCGTGGACTCGAGCAGCTAAAAGTTGCTATGGAAACTGGAAGTTGAGAAAAGACTGCGGCCGGAATTAGTCGGCTGATCTAAGGAATTATACGTGGATTAACGAATTATGGGTGGATGGATGTCGGTCTAGCTTTCCCGCCATCCTCTGCTCTCTCTCTCTTCTGGTACTGCGCAGACCGACCGCCAGAAGAGAGCGGGATCCCAGCGGCCGGCTGATGTCGCCTCAAAGTACCCGCCACCTCCTTGGATAGTCGATCTCCAAATAGACCGGGAGTCCGCTGACACTCATCAGCATCTAAACTCTAAGATTCCCCACCCCCGTTTTTAACCATTATCAAAAATGTCGCGACACATCATCGGGTTATGGAAATCACATCAAAAATGGTGAGAAAGGGAAGTTGCGAGGTTATTTTCTGGTGAATAGAATCGGGTGGCGTCGTTCTCGCCTGTGCTTTGGTCCAGAGTAGAGCTATGACAGCAGCAGAGTCATCTTCTTTAACCGCCCGTCTACATCGTCAACCATCATCGGTGCATCCCGAATTTTAGCCACAGCATCTTTCGTTGTTAGAAAAGCCTTCGGAGAGACCTTCGGCCACTGCACGAAGCTTTCTCTCTCCAGTGAATGGTCCCCCCGACTTTGGTGGAGTTTACGAGTCTTCAGAGTTTAACTATAGGCCCCTTTTTTCGAGAGGGAGAGACAGATGTTTTTCTGTGTATTCGGCTGATAAGGATGATCCTGCAGCAATACTTTCGCGACATAAGTCACCACAAGAACAAGAATTCGTTCACCTTGATGTGCAAAAACTGCACTGGTCTCTCCCCGTTCTCCCCGAACCATCCCTGTTTTTTGTTGTTTGTGTCCCCCCCGTCATTATTTAACATCAGGGTAAAGTTGTCAGCTTCAAAACCAGGAAACTCTACGATCTATGCTTCTGTAGAGCCAACACCGGAAGGTGCGACGTTCTCCAGACCGTGGGTACGGCCGGAGCAGGTAGAATGTTCAATTAGTTTCAGCCGCTGCGCTTAGGAAGAGCGATTTTTAATAACACAGTCAGCCTCGATGTGATGCGAGATGAGCAGAGATCCTCCTTTTATAATAATATACTTTTCTTTTATAATTTGTTTCTGTGGATTAGGTTTCTCGTGACAATTAAATTAAAGAAATCCAGACTCAGGAGAGGGTTGGGACGAAGTTGCAATGTGCCCGATTCCGCAGTGTAGGGAGTTATGGTTTTTCGGAAAACAGACAAGAAACAGATCTGTTTGACAGATGGGAACGAAAATAGATTAATAAAAAAAGGGGGAAAAGGGAAAGAAGAAGAGAGGAAGAACAAGAGAAAAAGACAAAAATCAAAGGGAAGAGAATAAAGGGAGGCAGAGGGAAATAGAAGAGAAAGAAACGAGGCAAGAAAACCATATTTTCCAGTTCCAGAGAAATTTTAAACAGTAAACAGAAAAATTTTGGAAAGAAGTTATTACCTCTGTCGCCTATCGACAGGTGAGGATCTCATTCAGAGAAGGAAAGGCAAAGGTAAAGTTTTTCCCGATGGTTTATTTCCCTGGGTTTCATCCCAGGAGGCTTCTGAGATAAGGTGAGCAGACTGTGCGCTTGTTGATCTATGGAGGGTGGTACCTGGCAGCCCCAGGTCGGATGTCCCAGGAGGGTAGTCTGTTCCCTACCTACAATAACCAACGGTAGTCTCAGGTATATCCGACTGTTCATTAGGCTACTCGTTGATTAAACTCGGTTTTATTCATTAGTCGAATTCTAAGGGCGAGGTATTTTTACTACTAACTTCAGTTCCATTTCCAAATTCAGTATCTACACCAAATTACGATCACACACACACACACAGGACAACAACAACAGTATATTAACGATAACTCTGTCTGAACAGAAGCGGAGATAATCGAGTTATCTCCCCTGTAAATGCACGAGGCGTAAAATGGCGACCTTCGTTTCGGAAACAGTGGTGAGGTGAGGGAACCAGCCGCTCATCTGTCTGTCTGAGGTACATCCAGCTGCTCGGAGTTGTGATGGGAGAAAACTGCTGGCATCTCTCCCCTGGATCTGGACCGTAGTGTCCACCTTCCTGGTCGTCTTATCTCGCTAATTCCCGTTGTCATGACAACAGCCGAGCGACCTCCAGGTATCTGCTGTACAAGGTTTCCTCCTTCATCCTTGTTGTGTATCCTTATTCCTGATGATGATGGTGATCCATAAGCTGCTTGGATTAGCCTGGCTTGTTAATCTCATCCACGGTCTGGTGGTCGACATCAAACTGGATGTTTTCCTTTTTTTAATTGAATTTGAAATTCGCTTCTTGAAAAAATGTGGACGATATTAATACAGAGCAGCCAGCGGCTGATGGGCAGAGGGTCCGGGCTCGGGGACAC
The DNA here is from genome assembly GCA_018389105.1 of Nautilus pompilius. Taxonomy (NCBI): domain Eukaryota; kingdom Metazoa; phylum Mollusca; class Cephalopoda; order Nautilida; family Nautilidae; genus Nautilus; species Nautilus pompilius. The sequence continues at coordinate 9,888 of JACATO010000842.1, read as the reverse complement.
CTGGTGCCCCTGACGGATTTCCCTGTCAGTGCCAGGTGGAGAGACCAGTAAACCCTGTAAAAGCCGGACATCATCACGGGGGGAACAGGTGATTTTAGCGACGACGCCGAGCATCTTTATTACCTGCAGTTCAGAAACCACGGGATGGATGCCGTCCGTCTAATATATATATATATGTAGGGGTATATTTTCTTAAGAGAGGGAGGACAAAACAGGGAAACACTAAAGTTTAGGGAGAAAAAACTGTACATGTGGTTATTAAACCGAGACAAAATGTACAGATAACTTAGTTCAGCTGGGTATGGAAGACAGCAGCGGAGCAGTGCAGACAATGGGGGGAGCCTGAGTTTGGAGAATAACGAGCAGATTCCATCCATATCGTGTAGTGGAGGAAATAAATTAATGGGGAATTATTGTGTTTTTATTCTTAAAACCTTCACGTGTTGCTTTTATATAATTTCAAGTGTTGTATAATTTTGATTAAAACTTTACTGTGGATCATTTAGAATTTGATATAATAAAAGAAAAAAAGTTAACATCAAATGCACAATCACTAGTATTTAGACTATTTATCAACTTGCGGTCAATAGAACAATAAAAAAAGCAGGAATTTTAAAATGTGTTAGATTTTTCTTTAACTCCAGTAAACAGAACTGTTGCTAGTAGTTTGTAGACTATAGTTCGTCTTAATCACTCTCTCTCACTGACCGAGAGCTGGGATTAGTGCAGATATAGGCAAACTTCATCTTTGATTTTTAAAAGATTTACTGCAGCATCTGTTGTCAAGGAAACATGAAATAATGACAAGCATTTTAATCATTTTCTTGTTGTCATTTGTAATCATCCAATCTGTTTTCCAGATGAACTACAATTTGTTGTTCCCATTTTCTGTTTCTTTGAAAAACTGAAGATATCAGTCTTTAAAGAGCCAGGAAAGGAAACCTCCTCCTGAAATGTATACATGTAAGTACATTTTTTTTATTTCAGAACAAGGATTACACGTTTCGGGGGAAAGGTGATAGCGTAGATGAGCTATGTTGGCATCCTAAACCCAGAGCACCTAGTAACAGCTAGTGGTGATAAAACTGTCCGAATACGGGATGCAGGAACAAACGAGTCTGTTGCCACTGTTAACACGAGATGTAACGGAATTTGTTATGGATATTTGTTAACCCTTTCACTGTGGATTTCAATTAAAGGTTGATATAAATAAAGATTTCATCGACTATATTTGATTACCACACTGAAAGGGTTAATACATTGTATATTTTGACATTAAAATTATTTTTTTTTGCTTGATAATATGAAATAAATTTGTTGTGTAATGTGTCAACTAAATTAAAACTATATAGATAAAAATTCTTTGGAACCGATTTAAAATATACTCAGGTTTTGTTGTGCAAGAAAAACAAGATCTTTGCTATTTGTTTTTGAATCGCCTTAAGTCAGTAAAAATGATAACATTTCCTCCAAAAAATGAGTTGTATAAAATTTTTCATTACTTAATTTAAAAATTAAAAGAAAAAAAGATTGATATCCTATTTAATTAACTTCCAGTTAAGCTTATTCACATCAATGTATCATAATGACATAGTATGCATATTGTCTTAGTGTTTTGTGTTCACTATAATCATGACGAAGAAGAAAATCATGATTTTCTTGTGCTTTTTCATCTTTAAGATCATTGTAGTGAATATCAGTTGAGATTATGTGACTCTCTTCCTAATCATCAATCATTTAGACCAATGAATACCAATGATTTTGGAAATGCTGTCACTAGAGCAACCATTAGAAAACTGTTTCCTGGAGCTTATTGAATATTGTTTTCGGCTATTCTTAAAAGGTATCATTAATGTCGATTAACAAAGGTGTACTCTAGTGATCCGGCCAATAATCAACAGGAGTTTCTTTTGATAACATAGTAAGCATTTAGAAATTAGTGAATTTTTTGGTTAAAAATAGTTTTGAGCATAGAAACTCTAAAGAGAAATTTTGTTCTTGTGTATGGGAATTATATTATAATATTTTGATACAAAACAAATTTAAATGACTTAGTATATTACAAATTTACATTTTGGTGCATGATATAAATTTAAAATGTTCTTTTAGCTTTGTTGCTCCATATTAAGAAGGTATTTTGCTGCCTTATGTAGTTTTAAAAAGCAAAACAAATTGCACAGTAAAAACTATTCCTATTTGGATAATTTGGAAGCACATAGATAATGAAGACTTTGTTGTGTGCCATCTGTTAAATGTATTTTGAAAACACAGACACACAAAGTTTCAATATTATTTTATAATTGACAAAAGTAACTTGTAGGCCAAATAAAAATTTCTTTCTTAACGGAACAATTTTCTTGTAACTGCAGGAGAGAATATCAATATATGTTGGTCTCCTGGTGGCAACAAGGATGATTTAGTCACATTCATTGATGCCAGGACACACCGATCACATGCAGAAGAGGAGTTTAAGTTTGAGGTGAATGAAATTTCTTGGAATAATGAAGGTGACCTCCTTGTCTTGACTAGCGGTCAGGGGAGTATACATATTTTGAGGTAAGTTCAAATTTTTACATGCTTTTTATTATGTACAATTGTTATTATATATCATCTCCACCTTCTGTATATGCACACTGTAGTTGCACTGTCTGGCTACAAATTCCAAGTTAAACATTTGAAGAATTAATTGTATTCAGCCTGAAAGAAACCATTGTTTTGTTTTAGTTTTGATTTTGATCTGAGCTTTCTTTATGCTATAGTGTTTGACTTGACAGTTTTACCAATTAGAGAGATCTTTTTTTCTTCTTGGCTACCCAGACCTCAAACTGCAGCATGTTCTCAATGCTCACCCAGCCAACTGCATCTGCATAGAATTTGATCCAACAGGTAGTGAAGATGCTCTGGTCAGTCTGTGGAGTGTTGAAGAGCTGGTCTGTGTGAGAACATCTGCAAGGTGGGTGAAACAGAATCTACGATGTTAGCTAAAACAAATAAGAACTACATTCTCATTTTATGTAGCCTTTCAATAAAAGCAGACAGTTGAACCATGATTCAAATGCATATACGATGCTTAGCCTATTTTTTGTTTTGGAATTGAAAACTTGTGTGTGACTTCGTCATTATTTCCTGTACACAAAATCAAACAAACACTAATTTAATTAACTAAAGAAAAAGCATAAATTTTTCATTGTATTAAACATTTTATTTACATTAACTTGTATTATACCTTAGGTTCTATCTAATATTTTACAAGATTACCTCAGACGTTTTATACAGAGTGCAGATTAGATATAATATTCGCTGTGTCATATTAAAGTACAGAGAGCAAGCAAGCAACCTTCTTTTTTTAAAAAAAATCCCTTTAATTTGCAATGCTGTGGAGATAACCATATTCCTTTGAATTTCAATCTGCCAAATCTCAAAACAATTTAGTAACATTACACTGGCACATCTATCTGATTTATCAGAAAAAAAATTGTTCAACAATCTATTAATGCAGTATTCAGGCTAATAAACTTCCTTAAAAGAAAAAAAAAACAATATTTAATTATCTCTACAATGAAAAAATTATTTAAATGCTCAGCTGTCTATACTAAAATAAAACATTGTATTAGCAGCCTAAAATCAAACAAGTATCAAGTTGTGATTATAGAAATTACAACTGAAATCTTTAAGAAAAGAAGAAAAAGGGCAATAGATTGTGTACCTCACATGGCACTGGGCTGGATTTTCTCATGGTGATCACGTGCTCGACTTCTCTTCAACAGGTGAATCAACATTTACAGTCAGTCCTGAAAGGGTTGGCTGATTTTGTTAAAACTGGTCTCTATCTACCTTTGGGTCTGGCAAGTTAACTGTTAGGAAGACTTCAACTATAGCAGTAGTTGCATTGGTACCTGGGCAAGAACATCATTTTGCCACCACAGGTTTATCTTGAGTGGATTTTTCCTTCAAATACAAATTGGATTGAAAATTTTCTTTGGCAACAAATATTAGATGCAGGATCAATTCAGTTGGATACTTGTTTCATCTGGTATCTGTAATGGATTAAGTTCTTTAACATTGCTTTTGGCTTTGGTTCCAAAGCCTGGATGGAATTCCCCAATACCCGTATACTTGGAATCCAGATGTTACTGTGACAAAACCTTCAAATGGACTTTCCAATTTTACAGGCTGCCATGTAATGCAACATTGAACTCTGGTCAACTTTTGGCACATTTCTCACCAGACAAAGAATATTTCAAACTTTACTTTAGTAATTAAATAGGAAATAAAACAATTTCCATTATAATTGAAAATCAATCCCCTTATATTCCAAAGGAGTAGATTCATTGTGTGAAGAAAATTTAAAGAATTATAACTTTTTATTTTTAATATATGATTATATGGTTATCGGTTGTCAGTTGCACTAAATAGTACCTGTACATTGGTGTAGATATTAAACTGAAAGTAAATTTTAAAATTTTTTGTTTTGCTTTAAAATGAAAATCATTTTCAGAAATCATGGTCAGCGTGTTAAATGATTTTGATTCTGGCATTGACAGACATTTTCTGCCAGACAAACAGAAACCTGAACGTGCTTCATAAATAGAATCGTTGCACTTATTTCTGCAGTGAAAGCCTCTAACTATACAAGACACACAGCTTATTTTTTAAATTGTCAATAAAGTTAACCGAAGGGTCACCCCACTGGTAGATCAGAGGTTTTGATTAACTCGCTGCACAATTGTTTTATTTTGAGAAAACCATGCTAAAAACGGAGTAATAATCAGCGGTAGTGGATGGGTATTGATGTCGCTATTCAGAACTCAGATGGGTATTTGCTTTTGAAGAACTGTAAATTATTTCAGGGGAGTTAATTCAGTATTTATTGTTTTTTAAACTGATACAGTATTTTACTTTCCATTGTTATTGATGGTTTTATATCTGGTACAGCACAAGAGACACCAGACACGACTGATTTTATGTAATAAACAAAGAAATACTATAACTTTCAACAGATTTTAAGAATATTTAGCAGGTTGTACACTAACTCTCAGTTCCATTTTCTGTGGTGGACATCAAAAGTATGGCAATGCATTTTGATGTCGAGAAAACTGCTTCAAATGAAAATAATATCTGACTGAAATGCAGATCTTCAGATGAAGACTTTTGGACTCTTTTTGACAAAGTTAAATACCAAATCCTAAAGAATTTTGCCATGAGAATGAAAGCATCATTTGGTTCAACATACTTATACAGATCATTGTTTTCTGACAGGAAGTTCATAAAATGAAAAATCACGCAAGAATGACATCTGCACTTTGATGACTGCATCAGGCTGGCTGTGATGTCCTACTTACCTAACTTATCCAGACTGACATCAGAATCAAGAGTTAGACATCTCATCAGTTTTACGAGTTTATACTAAATTTGGTGTTAATACGTTATTTGATTGTGTTGTTTTTATTATATGTTGTTTTGTGTGTGTTAATTTGTACCTTTTCTGCATCCTAAGTTGTAAGTAGATCGGTAAATAGCTTCTGAACAGAAAGTAGCTCATGGCACAAAAAAGTTGACAACCTTTGTCCTAGAGGTTATACAGTTTCTTAAAAATCTGGATTGAAAGAGTTAAAGCCAACCAGTGGGAATAATAATTTTTATTTATTAAACATTACATTGTAACTTCTGATATATTGCAAGATAAAAAATCACAAAAATGTAGTACAAAATACATAAACAAATGTTTTTTGCTCTGATAGGATAATATGCTAACAGTTTTTCCTGGACCAAACCCACAAATTTGTATACTTGTCATTTTAAAGCAAACTACTGTGGTAAAATTGGTTTATTCTGAAAAAGTTTTAAAAGTCAATATTTCACAAAACAAAACAAACAAACTCACTTTTGTAGAAAATAGAATGATAATAAATGTTATAAACAGTTCAGCAGTTAAGAGTGTCTTACAATTAAACTAAAGCAATTTTATAGGATTTGTGGGTGTTTTCTTGTTTGAACAGTCACTGATGAGGATGCTTTATCCCATATAAAAAATTTTAATCTGATAAATCATGTATCAGAATATCTAGACCATTAATTGCGATGTTGCTATCAATTCAAGCTTTTTGCATAATTATGAACACAGCAAGTTATTTCTACAATTTAACCTTTAGTTCTAACTGAATGCATGATGTTATTGTGCTAATTTGATTTTCTTCTATTAATTTTCTTTTGTGGACTGGTGAAAATTTTTATCTCAAAAACATTCTTCATTCACCAGGAGATACGTAAAAGGTGACATTCATTACCCTTTTCTGATTGTTGCATTTTCATTTTATCACTGCCAAATATCATAACATCCAGATTTTGACACATACTGCCCACCCATGATGTCAAAGTGTTGTAGCAAAGAGCTAAAGTCATGGCTTTTGTTCTATAATGGTGGTGCAAAATATTGTTTACCTGATAGTCATTCACTAAAATATCAGCAAAACAGGCTCTTTATTTCACATTCTTATTTTCCTGCAGCAAAGTTTAAAATTATGCAAATGGTATCTTATCAATGAGGGCTTTGTACTTATTTTAAATTGCAAACAGAGTTCTAGTTAAACTGGTACTGGTACTTGTAGCCTTTAAGAACAAAAGGACTGAGCTGCCATTTTTTACTGACCTAATTACAATTTTTATGGCATGTTACTTAAGAATAAACTTCTGGTGCCATGTGATTCACTTTATGAGCCTTCCACCATAAGGTGGGCTCCCAAAAGAGAAACATTAAGGGACAAGGTGAGAAGGCCCCAAAAGCTTTTGGCCAAGGAGATACTAAGATATGCTAAATGAGAAAGTTCAGAAATTAAATTAGGATGAAAAGAACATAGCAAGAAAAAGGAACATAAAGGAAATGGACGATCAAAGTGACAACAAAATCAGGCAAGCAGCCAATGCAGCAAGGAAGAAGAAGAGAGATGATAAGTTGAAGGTACAAATAAATTTTTACAAAAGAATAAGGCACTAAGAAACTATAGTTTGTCTGAAAAGAACTGATAATACATTAGTGTGACCTCAGCATACTATACAAATATAACCCTAGGTCAAGGCAACTATATTCTCATGCAAAATGATGATTCATCTACACTAGCTGAGTTTGCAAAGAAGCTGGAAGAATTAGTTCCACTAAAAGCACACCTTTGCTGAATTCATGCTCAGTTCCTCACTTACTGTCAGGCAAGGCATCAAATGCACTTTGCCAAATTGATAAAAATGCAGCAGCATTGTACTAAATAAGACGGGGAGAAAAGACACAGCATTAGAAAGTGCCCCGTCTGACTTTACAGATCATAATGTGCAAGCATATTTGGTGGTGGGAACAGGACATCAAGAAACTTGTGCCTTATTCACCTACAAGTCAATATCAGAACAGGGGAAAGTTCTGTTTGATGTCAAAATTTGTGTATGAGAACCAAGTAAGTGGATGGTTTTCCTAGACGCTTGATAGCAGTTCCTACTTTGTTTTGAATAAGACACAAACATTATATATATTGGCTGGGAATGTATCATGCAGAAATTACCTGATCAACATAAATTCAAGGGGTCAGTTTGTATTCCAGGATATACTAACAGAATGTTCAATAGTGATTTAAATTCTCAGTCCATCAATCAACTATGAATTTAATCCATTCATAATGTTGCTGTTAATATTTTAATTAAACAAGAACATTTACATTTTTTTCCACCTGTGATGTCCTCCTGAACAGCCCACTTGGGGTGATTGCATGTACTGATGTTTCAATTCTTATTTCAGTTTAGCTGAAAAAGTGTTAAGGTTTTGAATAATAGAATTTTTATCTTTATTGGTTTGTCTCTGCATTCTTTTCACTAGCCCCATGGGCTCTCATGACACAAAATGACAAAGATTGAAGAATCTTTGCAATATCAAGACAATATTGTGCTACTGTAATGGTAGCAATTATGCACTAAATTTCTAAACAACTGCAGGAGGAGAAAGTGACTGCATTTTACACTTCACCATGAGGCCACAGAGTGGAGAAACACTTATCAGTGGAAATAGTATAATACTGGAAGATTCATATAGAAATATCTCAAAATTGGAAGAGAAAGTCCATCAAACTTGAGCATTTAGGAATAACAATTTACGGGTTGTTGATAACAAAAGACCATATGATTTTGTCAGTCACAAAGGTAGCCAAATGTTAAGATTTGTTGCAGTTGCCTCAATATCTGCTAGAAAATTAGAAAGACTTCTTAAAACTATGGTTTGTGCCCCCTAAAATTTCCAGATTTGAACCCCATTGAATTTTTGTGGGATGAACTGTATTGAACAAACAATCAAGGATCAAGGTGCAATCAATGTCAGTCAGCTATGGAAAGACTTGCAAGAGGAATGCAGGTTACTTACCAAATAACTTTGAAAAGTTTTCACAAGAAAGATGGCTATTTTGATGTAAGAGGCTCACTGTGATAACAAAATCATAGTTAATGGTTTAAATGTTTTGACACATGGTTCATCTTATTTTTTTCTTTTAGTACTAATGCATTTTTAATCAACAATAACATGTTTGGAAAGCAGATAACAATATTTTCATATTGTAGACTCATAATTTTGAATGTCTTTGCATGTGTGTGTGTGTGTGTGTGTGAGAGAGAGAGAGAGAGAGAGAGACACCTCTCACCACACATGGTTTTCCAGATTTCACATCTGGTCAGCATTTGTTATGAAAGATCAAATACAACAATATAAACTACATATTAAACCACCACCATCAACTGTTAAAAGCTTCTATATATGGGGTTTATACTCTGAAATATTTTAAAAAAATATTTGAATTATGCAACTAAAGCATCAATAGCCTGCAAATAAAATAAAATTCCAATTTTGTGGCCATGATTTAAACTATCATAATTCTCTTTACTCCAGACATCTGATGGATTCACCAGTATCACTCATGCACTGTTATATTATTCTTAACAAAAAGCACCAGACAATTTAAGTGTTCTGTCAAAGGAAACACTCCTAAATTGGTCTAGTCACTGGTGCCAGAACCCACCTCTTTATTTAGGCGTACAGAATGAATTCCTTTCTTTAAGGCTGGTGTACCTTTATATTTGCCTGTGAAAGATATTCGTTTGGTGTATGTAGTTGTGGAAAGAAAACAGATATTAAAACAATTATACAAAGATAAGACATCTACATTTTGAATAGTCTTCAGTGTGAAGAAAAGAATCCCTTGTGGATGGTTTTCTATATTCTGTAGGAGAACATAAATCCGATGGCGTTCTTATCGACGCCGTACAAACACTAGATAAAACTATTAAGCTCTCTTTACCTCCCTTAACATTTAGGGTGAGCACAGATTTTCATTATTTTGTCGAAAGAAATCATATTGAAAACCATTTTCTCAAGGGGCTTCAATGCGTCACGATGGCGGCCTAAATCTAAAGCAGAGAGTTTTCGTTATATTCACAAACCAGTTTCAGTCTCCTTTGTACAGAGAAAAGTCGTAACCTGCGCAACCTGTTTCGCTGGGAACCGATTGTTCGAGTAAAGACTGGAATCAGCCGGAGGAGAATTTCTCGGGATAAACTCTGTGGTAGAGGCAGAGTTCTCTTTCTGGTCGAATTCCATTTCCTATTGTCTGGATTTGTCTTACAATCAGATTAAGCAGGATGAAGATGTATTCCGATCCAGCCCCGCCGCAGTGTTGTGCAAACGAGCAGGATGCAAAATCCCCAATTATAATCAGAAATCATCTTCCATTTTCCGGTGGCTGCCCTTTGGAAGATTACATGGGTCCTCCAACTTGTGCGGGCCACTCATCAGTACAACAGTGCCATATATCCATGCTCATCCCTACATTAAATCCTGCTAATCGTAAAGGTTACTACAGTTGT
>JACATO010000841.1:0-12758 GCA_018389105.1 Nautilus pompilius | reverse complement strand
GAGAGCTGAGAGAGAGAGGCTGAGAGAGAGGAGAGGAGAGAGGGAGAGGAGAGATGGTGAGAGAGAGAGAGAGGGAGAGAGAGAGAGAGAGAGAGAGAGTGAGAGATGGGGCGGGAGAGAGAGAGAGTGCGAGAGAGAGCGAGAGCGACGAGAGAGCGAGAGAAAGAGAGGGAGAGAGTGAGCAGAGGAGAGAGAAGGAGAGGAGAGAGGGAGGAGAGAGAGATGAGAGAGAGGACGAGGAGAGTGAGAGAGAAGAGAGAGAGAGATGGGGGAGGAGGGGGGAACAGACAATGTGTGGTATGCAGAGAGAGACACGAACAAAGGCAAACAAACGTAGTAATCTCCCTTTAATACCCTGTGTTTTTTTAACTCGGCTCCAGGCCGAACGCCGCAGCTGTCTGCCATAAGCCAGCGACCGGAGGATAGAGAGAAAGTCTAAGAGGTAAAGAAAAGACAGCCCCCCCTCCCCTGGCGGTTTGTTCGGGTACCCGTCCAAACCTCTCCTCCCGAATACAAGGCGTCGCCACCCACTTAAGATACCCATTTCGCCCTGCCCCCTTTTTTCCTTCTCTTCCCTCGAGTGGAGGGGGACAAACGCCATCCACGCTCCATTGTCCCGAAGCACGGCGTCGTCGTCTTTCTCCTACCTGCAATCATCACTTTCGCCGAGCCGCAGCCAGTCAGACAGACGGTAAACACCGGCCTATCCGCTGTCGGTGGCTGCTGCTCCCGAGATCACCCGTCGCCTGTCCCCTTTTGACACGGGCCCCGCTGGTCGGCGGCGGACAGACGGAGTACCCGGGTAAACCACGACTCCCGGCTTTATGTAAGACGGGTGTTTGCTTTGTTGTTCTGGTCTCGGGGGATGACAGATCGGTTAACCCGAGTGCCGTGTGAAGAACCGGGTGGGGTGGCGGCTAACGAGAAGGCGAACGGAAGTGATGAGCTCACCTGAGTCCCAACACAGGCAGGTAGATCCGGCAGTTTTCGCCACCTACAAACGTGCCATCGTCAAACCCGTTTATAACATCCCCGCGTAATTCGCTATTAGCCGCCTGCCTCTCACCAACTCTGGGTGAGACGACTGAACGTCGGCCGTCGTAAACCGACCCCACTTCTGTGTCCTTTAAATTCCTGCGTAAATATTTGAAATCTCGGTGAAAGTTGATTCCCATACGTTGAATCCGCGGTCGCGCAGATTCTCGGCGGTTCTCGTGACTGCGCCAGCCGCCACCTAGCGGCTGAAAAGGAGCGATGGGGTCCCCACCCCGCTGCCGCGGATTGGCCGAGAAATTGTCGATGTTATGGATCGGCCTAGAGATTGTCGATGTTATGGATCGGCCGAGAGATTCTCGATGTTATGGATCGGCCGAGAAGATTGTCGATGTTATGGATCGGCCGAGAGATTGTCGATGTTATGGATCGACCGAGAAGATTGTCGATGTTATGGATCGACTGAGAAGATTGTCGATGTTATAGATCGACCGAGAAGATTGTCGATGTTATGGATCGGTCGAGAGATTCTCAATGTTATGGATCGACCGAGAAGATTGTCGATGTTATGGATCGGCCGAGAGATTCTCGATGTTATGGATTGGCCGAGAGATTGTCGATGTTATGGATCGGCCGAGAGATTCTCATGTTATGGATCGACCGATAGATTGTCAATGTTATGGATCGGCCGAGAAGATTGTCGATGTTATGGATCGGCTGAGAGATTGTCAATGTTATGGATCGGCCGAGAGATTCTCCATGTTATGGATCGGCCGAGAGATTCTCCATGTTATGGATCGACTGAGAAGATTGTCGATGTTATGGATCGGTCGAGAGATTCTCGATGTTATGGATCGACCGAGAAGATTGTTGATGTTATGGATCGGTCGAGAGATTCTCGATGTTATGGATCGGCCGAGAGTTTGTCGATGTCATGGATTGACCGGGAAATTTTCGATGTTGCGAATTGTCCCAGAGATGACTGTTGCTGCCTGTCAATTGATTAGTGGCAGATTCAACCGAACACAAATTCCTTGTGCTCTAATGCGAATTTTACATGCGAAAATTAATTTCCATTATTTGGAATAAGATTAATATTTCGCTAAAAAATGTTCCGTTGATTACACTTTTTTAATAATGCGACATTGTTGTTGTTGTTGTTTTTTTTTAAAAAAAGAAAAAAAATTCATTCCTTTCTTATCACCTGCCCGAGTTTCGCGTCGTTTATGAAGAAATAAAAGATAAGACGATTTTATAGAATTTGTTCCAATTCCGCGATAACTTATTCCGGACAATTTTTTTAAAAAAGAAAGGATACTTTAGCACTCCATCCTGGCCCGAAAGACCGGACCACAGAACACTAAGTCAATAGATTTACATTTACCTTCCCATACCTGTAAACAGAAACAGATTTGGCGCCAATCCCTGATTGCATCGCTGATGTAACTGCTGTCGTGCGAGAAGAGAACGAACAAAAGTTTCTGTTTTTTTTTCTTCGCGTTTCAAGTGGAGGACTCGGTGAACCCGCTCTCTCTCTCTCCCTTTTTTCCCCTAAATCTCGTTTCCCCCCCCCCGTCCCCTAGCCGGGATTTTACCAAAGATCGGAGCTGCCGTACACAGCAAAAATCCCGTCCGTTCAGCACCGGATGACCGGGACACAGATTGTGCAGATATTTCGTTTGTGTACACCTTTGCTGATGTCCCATCACGTCTCCCCAGCTACCTGCGCTTGTTGGGTGGGGGAGGGGTGACCCAAGCCATTGTCCAGCTTATCTGCGTGCGTGTGCCAGGTGCGCTGCGTGCTATGCTGAACACCTGTCGGGCGTCGTTTTGGTTCCATCCCGATCCGACCCGCGGCGAATGCTAGATGTCAGTGTGCATTTCGTGTACCAAAGAACATTTTGATATGTATCCGCAAATATACGGTGGCAGTTCAGGCTGTTTCCTTTTTTTTTATATAATTCTTTTCTGTACGGTTTTTAAAGTAAAGTATGTCTTTGTGATCGGCAAAGTTCTACTGTGAGGTAACCGCTGTCATCTGTGTTACTTCTATTAGCTACATGCAGTTCAGGCTGCCATTAAGACTACTACAGCGTCGTAACACTGGTTGGGGGTCATTGTGATCCTCACGCACCATTATCGCGTGGTAACACTGGTGGGGGGGTCATTATGATCCTCACGCACCATTATCGCGTGGTAACACTGGTGGAGGGTCATTGTGATCCTCGCGCACCATTATCGCGTGGTAACACTGGTGGAGGGTCATTGTGATCCTCGCGCACCATTATCGCGTGGTAACACTGGTGGAGGGTCATTGTGATCCTCACGCACCATTATCGCGTGGTAACACTTGTGGAGGGTCATTGTGATCCTTGCGCACCATTATCGCGTGGTAACACTGGTGGAGGGTCATTGTGATCCTCACGCACCATTATCGCGTGGTAACACTGGTGGAGGGTCATTGTGATCCTTGCGCACCATTATCGCGTGGTAACAGTGGTGGAGGGTCATTGTGATCCTCACACACCATTATCGCATGGTAACACTGGTGGAGGGTCATTGTGATCCTCACGCACGATTATCGCGTCGTCTTTATCGTCATAATTCCGAGCAAGAACCTTCCAATAAAAATTAAGGAATTCAGCGTCTTGTTATATTTAAAAATGCCAATAAGACACTGACAGAGTATTTGACGACCTGCAGTGTTATTACGAGCCTGTTGGAGTGCTGTCTGATCATAGTAGAAGCTCGACACTTTTTATGACAGCTAGATAGCCATTACGACTCATTACCGACCAGTGAGTGGTTACGCGGATCAAGACCACGAGCGAGGCCAAAAGTCTCGCGCTGGTCTGCCAAACACGTGACCCTTTGATCGAGAGTCGCGTGCAGATATTCGGCAGCTATCGTCACACACCCGTTTATTCGGACCAAAATCAGTCGAGCGATCTCTTATTTTTATTAATTGGAAGGACGACGTATGTACCGAAACCGGCTCCCTGGGAGAAAATGTGAGCGAGCCAGAGGAATCACAAAATTAACACGGAGACCCTATGGAGTTCAGCCATAAGCTACAAGGGAACTCTAAGACGTGAAATGGCAGAGATAGCCTGGAGATTCATTCCCACGTCAAAATATATAAATAATTAACCCTTTGAAATCTCTCTCTCTCTCTCTCTCTCTCTTCATCTCCATCGCTCTCTCTCCTCTCTCCATCTTCTCTCTCTCTCTATCTTCTCCATCTTCTCTCCTCTCTATCTCTCTCTCCATCTCCTCTCTCTCTCTCTTCTCCTCTTCTCTCTCTCTCTCTCTCTCTCTTCTCTGAGAGCTGGGAGTTTGTCGGTTCGTCCCGTCCAGTTTTGTTGTTGTTATTTCAGTCACACGAAAGGGGTCCGATTTTCAAGGGCTCTCTGCTTACCTTCTATAGAGGTTGCGCGTGCGTGAACACGGGGAACGGTTTCCTTAAAAGAACACGCCTTAATTGTTCTTTCGGGGGGAGGCTGGTTAGGGTTTTCTGTTGGTTAAGAAAGGGAAAATGGAATTTTCGGTGTCTACACTAGCGACCATAATTGTGAACACGGCGGGGTCGCCTTATCTTTTTAAAGTGGGAGGGGTGTGTCTATGATCAGTCTCAGCCCAGACGTGTTCCTTATTAGTCGGACGGTGATGTACGTGTACGCCCCCCTAATAGATCGGCCATGCGTATGTGTGGAATGCTTTATCGACTGTACATTTATGACCGCAGGCACTCGGCCTGTCGCTCGTTATCTGCGTATTCATCCGTTTCTGTTTCATTTCTGCAGCCCTGAAGAAGTCGAGGACGAGCTTAGAGAGCAGCGAGGGCCGGCCGGCGGATGTCCACCCCGACTCGCCGGAGGAGAAAATTTCCATCGGAGAAACTTCACCGCCGGTGTCGCCTCACAACTATTCCGACCCGGAGAGCCCCCGCAGCGACAGCCGCCAGAGCGAGGCCATCGTCAAGTCATCGGTGCCGGAGCCCACGCTGAACCCTTTCAACCCTCTGCAGCACACCATCTCCAGCAAGAGGGCGCCACTGGAGACGCTCTGTCGGATTTTCCCGCACATGAAGCGCGCCGTGCTACAGCTGATACTGCAGGGGTGCAACAACGACATGGTGCAGGCGATCGAACAGGTTCTGAACAACCACTCGGATCAGACGGGTGGCTCCTCGGGCGCGGGTCAGAACGACCCCGCGTCCATGTCGGCGCCGTCCTACCTCCCCGCGCCGCTAGGGGGCGCCGGGTTCAAGTCGGCGTTTTCGCCCATCTCCAGCCTGAACAGCGCGCACTCGCTGAGCTCGGTCCGCTACACTTACGGGGCCGGCGGTCGGGGCCTGGCCTTCGCCATGCCGTACCCGCCGGTCCTGCCCACGTTCGCCATGGGCTCGGCCGCCTACAGCTACACGGGGCTGGGCGCCTCCAACAAGACCTTCCACTACGCCATGTGCCCCTGTGCCACCCAAGCCCTCGCAGACCCGGCCGACAAGCCCATGCCTCGGCAGTCGTACCGTCGCCGCGACCAAGACTGAGCGGCGAGGGACGTCGAGTAGCAGCGCGGGAACCTTTAACCCTCCTGACACCAGGGGGCGAACCGGACGCACTGTTATATTCCAGAGGAAAATTTATATCGTTATTCCTTCGGTTGTGATTTCTGAAGCTTCCCGTACGCTCAGCGATTGGTTGCGAGGAGCGAGGAAACCTCTCCCCCCCACCCCTGAATCAGTAGTGTTCCGTGTTTGTGGAATTTCGGCAAGGAGACGAGTTATCGCAGGCACCAGCCTGGCCCCGGCAGTCATCATAAAGGGGACACACGTCGTCACCGGTCACCTTACACAGGTACTTCACGCGCATCGCTGTCCGGTTGTCCTGAGTCTTGGCGCTTCAGCTTCTACAATTGGTACTGGCTGGCTGGCTGGCGGAAACGTCCCCTTAGTTAGCTGGTTCGATTCCAGCCGCCGCCACCACCCCATCCCCATCCTCCTCCTCCTCGGGAGCTGGTAGTGTTTTTCCTTATTTATTTCTCGCATTATCCTGTATTGAATGTTATTCTGTATAATGACATCAAAGTTTTTAAGAAGAAAAAAGTGGGGGTGAGTTCGTGGGGAAGAAGGGGAAAGTTTGCTTCTGAGCTCATCAGTCCTACCGCTTATCTTTTAGGGGAAAATTAGGCACGAGTACCCCTTTTTCCTGACCGTATTAATTAATGCCCACACTTTCCTAGTCGTGTTTATTCCATGATCATTTTTTGTTTTTTTTTTAAATAAAAGTAAATTGTATATAATATGCTTTCTTTTCATCAGGTCGATTTATTTTATCCTTTCCCACGGAGAAAGAAGGATACTATATTTCTGATGTCGTGGTGAAATTCTGGCTTCGTGCTAAATGACAACCTTTTTTTCTCTTTTTTTGGAGAACAGCATTATAATCCATCGCTTTAACAACGCAGATATACGAGAGTTATCTCCCCTTCAGCCGTCGCGTGATGGCTGACTCTCCTCCTCACCCCCCCCCATCCCGCGACGACACACGGCGCCATCGGTTGTTTTTTAGACGAAGAAGAAACTGCGCCGATTTTATGGCTGCCCCCGGGGGGGGAGGGGGACAAAATACCCCCCCCACCGCGAGTATAAAGTGAAATTACATTTATGTTTGTTTTTGTTTTTTTTTTTTGTTTTTTTAAATAAGCGATTCGAACGTACGTCGATGTCTGCAAGGGAGACAATTCCGATGCGCGAGGGAAAGCCTTACCGGCGCTCAACCGGAGCACTCGGGATAAACTCACGCGGTCGGCCGGCGAAGAAGAACAGCGAGAAGAAGAAACCGCGAGCCGGTTCCGACCCGGATTCGAACCCGGTCCCCGGCTGATGACCGTGAGAAAGTCTTATTTGCTTTCCAATATGCCAGTTAACAACAAGCTACTGGTATTATTGCCACTCCAGAACAGTAGTATGTGAAGCATGTTTGATGCATGTTTTCTGGACTTCCGGACACACACTGAATAAGATGGTGCTGGGGGGAGGGCGGGGCGAATACGTCGTCCTGCGGAACTCTGTGTGACAGCAATCTAGATCGTAGATACATATTTACCACTAATTATGCCACTACCAAAAAATTAATGCTTCTATAGGAATTTAAATACAAGTAAAGATATAAACGAAATTACAGAATTACCCTACAGGTGTCAAAAACAGGTTCTTATATTATTAGCGTAGCGACTTAGAAACCAGGATTTTTTTTGTTGTTGTTGTTGTTTTTTTTTTGTCCCAGTCCGGGGTTTTTAAAAACCTTTAAAGTTTATCCGTCTGTCAAACGCGTTTTTGTGCCATCGACTCGTCGACGTACAAAAAACCAGTCATCACACGGCTTGGGAAATGTCTCCACCTATTAACGTAAACCGATGATGCTGTCTCCGGGACTTGAGAAAAATGCAATAATTTTCACACTCCCATTTAATCGCAAGCTTAGCCTTTCTTCCTGAACGAAAGGGGGCGCTCGTTTTTTTTACTTTTAATTATACATTGTCGGTGGCATACTCGCTCACGGTGTAAACGACTCGCACCCCTCTGTCTCAAAGAACGGTCTCCATTCTGCTGACGGCTGAAATAGATCTCATAAATAAGCGTCTGCAGCCCAGCCCCCAGCCCCTCTTTTATAGCAGTCTGTTAACCTCGCTGCGATTTGCGGGTCTCTTTATTATACTTAGTTACTGTTATGGATCGAAGACTGATCCATAATGGAGGCTGGGTGTAGGTTATAGATGCACATGACATTCGTCACGTGGTGTTGCATATAATCTTATGTGTATGTGTGTGTATTTGATTATGCTCATCGTTCATTTTTACATGATTACCGTAATGTCTCTGTATGATATCTACGTTTCCGGCTGGTATACCGAACGTCTCTGTATGATATCTACGTTTCCGGCTGGTATACCGAACGTCTCTGTATGATATCTACGTTTCCGGCTGGTATACCGAACGTCTCTGTATGATATCTACGTTTCCGGCTGGTATACCGAACGTCTCTGTATGATATCTACGTTTCCGGCTGGTATACCGAACGTCTCTGTATGATATCTACGTTTCCGGCTGGTATACCGAACGTCTCTGTATGATATCTACGTTTCCGGCTGGTATACCGAACGTCTCTGTATGATATCTACGTTTCCGGCTGGTATACCGAACGTCTCTGTATGATATCTACGTTTCCGGCTCGTATGCCGAACGTCTCTGTATGATATCTATGTTTCCGGCTGGTATACCGAACGTCTCTGTATGATATCTACGTTTTCGGCTCGTATACCGAACGTCTCTGTATGATATCTACTGGCAATGTAAAATTATGGCCATTAGTATTTTTAATTGTTGACAAAGGAAAACCTTTATCGTGTTCGCTTTAAAATATTTATGACTTAAACGAGGAATGTTTCATATCTCCACAAGTTATGTAGAAGGTGATAACTGTTTTTTTAAAAAATAGATTCCACGAACAGAAAGGTAGTTTGCAGCCCAGTTTGCACAGAGGAACAACAGAATTACACTTGGTCTGAAGCATCGCCAACTTCAGGGGTAGAAGAGAGGCTAAGCTCTCTTCTTACCTTAGAATTGAATTCATCTTTCGACAATGTTAGTTACCGGCTTTGCATTTTGAAAGGAATACTTTAATAAATTAATAAACGAACTGAATCTAATTCATAGCTTGAAATGTTCGCTGCCTCTGTGTGCGCGTGTGTGCGTGATAACTTGCGTGTATCATTAATTTCGAAAAGAATATTTTTAGTGGGGGACTATGAAACTTCCGACGCTTTCCAGATACATACGTGGGCGACCCGGGTAGCTCTTTTGTCAAGGAGACCACAAACAACTCCGTGAGCGTCATAGGTGTGCGACCTTCCGACGACGACGCATCGTAGTCATTCAAAACTGTACTGTACGCTTTCTCATGGACTGATGTCATCAATTTTTTTCTACTTCCACTTCAAAAGAGTTCCCACAAGGACTGGTTAATCTGTCATACTTATTTGACAACTTGGGATTAGTAATTCTAGCATTGAACTCCTCCCCACCCGCCCCAGATTCATAAGTAAAAAAGCAATGTGCATTAAAGATACGCTGACCCTGGCTTTCATTTCACAAATACAAGCAAACAGATCAGCTATCACGTACTTCTATTATTATTATTATTATTATTATTATTATTATTATTATTATTATTATATTTATTATTTATTATTATTATTATAGTTTGTTGTTTTTTTTTTGCGTGTGTGTGTGAATTAGTTAGATTTGAGTTTCTTTCAGAAGCCACACGATGATGTCTATGTTACTATTCATTTGGCAAGAATTCAGGTTCCTTTTTTAATTTAAAACAAAAAAAAAATCTTAAACATTCCCTTGACAGGTTCGCGTGGTTCCTACTGTCACGGCCTCTCTGTATATAATCTGGATACAATTCGCTGTACGTTCGTTCTGCAGTAGCGAAATGGAAGCCTAACATAATTTAAATAAATTTGTTATTATGGAAAAAATGTTTGTGGTTGTCATTATATTATTATTATTATTATTTATTATTATTATTATTGTTGTTTGTTGTTGCTCTCTCTGTTGTGTGTGTGTGAAGGTTTGATGCCACACGCCGTGTTACCAAGGCAGGTGTACAATACACTGCCCCCTGCCGGAGAATAAACAAATGGCCCGCCAATCCGGGAACCGTCTCACGCCATCTCGCCGCTAAATGCTGGGCCAACAGTCCTCGTTTTACTACTATTTCTCTCCCCACCCCAAACCTGTGCGCGACGGTACCGAGAGACAAGAGACCAGGGTACACGGGAGAGGGGGGGGGGGGAGTTGCTCTTCTGGAGCCATTTGTGGCGGACGTAGATGGAAACCGTTGTCTTGCCCGGCGATCCGAGGACGGGTCAAAACTTTCGACAACTCCATCCGCCGGAAAGGAGCACTCTGGGTAATAGAAACGGTCACTCCGGGTCCCGTAAATCTCCCATCAAGGGCGGTGGATTTGTAGCAGCGGTGTAGGCCAGCACCTGGATTTTTAGGGGGGGATGAAGCAGATTCCTACACTCGACGGTGAACGGTTAAACTCGTCCGGTTGCACAAATACCCTCCTGGCCGCGTCTCGTCGCTATCGCCATATCTCGCGAGTGTCCCGAGCAGCCTCCCGAACCCCGCTGCAGTTCGAAAGACGTGGAGTTGCTTCCCTTAGCCTGGCGGCGGCGGCGGGGGGGGTCCAAACGTGCTCCCCCAGTCTTGGAGCACGCGCGGGTGGGAGTCACATGACAGAGAACTACCCAAGATGGAGGCCGTCCTCTCTTCATCATAGATTTTTAGCTGATTATGTTTGAGTTAAGAGAAATATTATTATTATTATTATTACAGGAGGAAATTCATAATAATCTCATGACTGCTTGGCGGGATTGACTCGGTTTCCTCCCACATCTTAAAGATGAAAAGGGCGTTTCTTTGCAGCTGCTGTCCCCTCGCCTACCAGTAGTAATCGGGCACATGGACAGGCACCGACTGTGAACGTGTTAATTTATGATATTTGGCAAGGCTGGAACCGCCTGCGCCAGTCCCGGAGCTAGCAGTAGAGAGAGATACCTCCTACACGCCGAACTGGGCGGCGAGAGGGTCGCAGTTCGGGTGGAGGGAGCGGGCAGACTATCGGGGCGAGAGAGTCTCTAAGATCTATAGCTCGCGCGAAAGAGCTCTCGAGCGAGAAAGACGTCTCTCGAGAAAGAGGGAGCTAGAGACAGAGATATCTCGAGAAAGTCTCTCCAACTCTCTCTCTCTCTATGCTCGAGATCTTCTCTCTCAAGCTCTCGCGTCTCTCGCTCTGCCAGGCGGATTCGACTCTCTGCAGAGAAATCTCTCGATCTAGCCAGCTCGTTCTCTCGATCAATCTCTCTCTCCACCTCCTTCGAGACTCGAGCTCTCTGAGCTCTCTCTCGAACTCTTTCGATTAGTTCTCTCTACAGCGCTTCTCTCTCTCTTTCCAGAGCTCTGGTCGATCCTCAAAGCTCGCTCTGCGATAGCTCGCGCGAGCTCGCTCTCAGCCTCGAGGAGAGCGAGATCGCCAGCTGATAGCGCTCAAGAGAGAGAATCTCTCTCTCTCTCTCTCTCTCTCTCTCGAGCTCTCTCGCTCTCGCTCTTCGCTCGCTCTCTCATCAATTTCTCTTCTTTCTCTCTAAATCGCTTTCTCTCTCTCTTTCCATAGGTCTTCCTCCATCTCCTCTCTCTCTCTCTCTCTCTCTCTCTCCCATCTCTCTCCTCTTTTTCTCTCTCTCCATCTTCTCTCTCTCTCTCTCTCTCCATCTTCTCTCTCTCTCTCTCTCTCTCACTCTCTTCCCTTCCCCGCGCCACTTCCCAGGGTCTACTGAGCTCCGTCGTTGCGTCGATCGACTACCACCACCCCGCCCCGCCCCGCCCCGCTTTTTTTTAACTGGAAGCGAGTCGAATTCCCCCGACCCCACCTCCATCGTGGACTCTCAGGTGCGCGCAGGGGAATAAAGAGAGAGAGAGAGATGGGGGGGCGGGGTACCGCTCTGGTGTCACTTTTAATTCGTTATCAAGCTCGCATCTGCTGAGCAAACAAATTAGTTAATGAGCTAAACAGCCGGGTAGGATTCATATTTTCCTTACCATTGTTGAACGATCAAATAGCAATGGCGCCACACGCTCTGCTGTGCAGGAGAGAGAGAGAGGTAACTGTCAACCTGCACCGTCCTTATCAGCAGCTTCATCGCACCGACGGGACTGATGATAATGAGGGGAGGTTATTAGAACGGGGAAGAAAAGACGAGGTTTCTGCCCTCCGCCTCCTCTTTCATGTGGTAGCAGACAGAGTATCGGTGATCGCTATTCATCAGCGACCATACGTCAGACACGCAATAAGTCGCTTTGTAGTCTTCTTCACAGAAGAGCTCTTACTTCAGCTTTGCCCATAACACTGTTCGGAAACTGCAGGAGTCTAAATTACTTTGAAATCAACGATGGCGGCGAGTTATTGCAGAAGGTGGTCTCGTTAAATTTAAGTTTATTTATTACATCAGAAAATACAAGATTATATATAAATATATAATCATTCGATATAGACTGTTTTTTCTCTTCCTTTCTTTCCTTTTCACGTATAGGCCATTTAACTATATTTATTTAAGGTACCAGTGCACAATATACGTATTTCCGAGATTCATGGTTTGGGTGTCGATGGTGTTTGGCTTGTAAGCTGGGGAGAGAAAATCCAGACAGTTCGATCTCTGGTAGAAACTACCACGGTACCGTTGCAGATGCCGCAATACACCAGTTTGTAAAGCATCGCCTGTTCTTGGTGTTCTCTGTGATACGTTAATTTTTGTGGCATTGTTTCTATGAAAAGGTAAATGAAGCAAGCAAGAATGCAACATATAATAATAATAAGATGATGAGGAAGAAGGAGAGGAAAGGAAGGAAGAAAGAGGAGGAGGAAGAAGAGGAAAGGAAGGAAGAAAGAGGAGGAGGAGGAAGAAGAGGAAGTAGAAGAGGAAAGGAAGGAAGAACAAGGAGGAGCGGAAGAAGAGGAAAGTAAGGAAGAAAGAAGAGGAGGAGGAGGAAGGAAGAAAGAGGAGGAGGAGGAATAGAGGAGAAAGGAGGAATAGGAGGAAGAAGCTGAAGTCGAAGAGGAAAAGGAAGGAAAGAAAGAGGAGGAGGTAAGAAGTAGAAGAGGAAGATAGGCCGAAAGAGGAGGCGGAGGACG
>JACATO010000840.1:0-40773 GCA_018389105.1 Nautilus pompilius | reverse complement strand
GCGTGCAATGTATGCAAATGCTGAATGTATATTTCAAGTTTGTGTTATGGATATTTATATGTGTATGTGTGCATATATGATGCTATTCACTGTATTTTATATGTGTGCATATATATGTATTTATATTTATGGGTGTTTATTGATGTGTGTGACCCAATCCGCTATTGCATATTTATTGTAGGGTCTTGTGTTGTGCATATACTGTATGTATATTTAGATACGCGTGTGTGTATGTATGTTATGTGATAAATTATGTATGTGTGCATGGATGTAATACTTAACTGTTGTATTGTTACGTATTTATTTATTATTTGTGCATGTATATATACATATTATTATATGTATAGTTTTATTGCAATCTTTATGTATGTGTATGTCTTGTGGCATTGTATAGTTTTTGTATCTTTATGTATGTGTGCATGTATGTGCATTATTTACGTATGTGGTAGGTATCGTCCATGTACGCATGCATATCAAAGCATTTATTGTTATGTGTTTGTCTTTTGCATGAATGTTGTTGTGTATGGTTATTTTTGTTTTTCTTTTGTACTTTTTTTTATATATTTGTTTGTATGTGTACATGTATGCATGCATATTCCGTTTTGTTTGTGCATTTATGTTCCATTCACATATGTGTATGTCTGCATGTATGTGTGCTTACCCTTTGTTATTTATTTTTTGTGTAATTGTTTATGGTTGCTATTTATGGTATATGTGTATGTTGTGCATTATGTCTTGATTTTTTAATTTGTATGTATGTGCTGTATGCCTGACTATTTGTATTTATTTGTTTATGGCTGTATGTGCTGTATGTGGGTAGTAATCGTTTATTTTAATTATGCATGTGCGTATGTGAGTGCATTAGCTATGCATGTTTATGAATGTATGTATTGTGTATGTCTGCATGTATGTATGCATAATTATGTGTGTGCATGTATGTTTGCATACTTGGTATGCGTATGCATCTATTATACATATATATGCAGGATTGTTTGCAAGTACGCATGTTATTTATTTATGTGTATAAATTTGTTGACATACATAATCATATTCATGTGTGTATCTGTGTTCATGTATGTATGCATATGTTTATGTGTATGTATATGTGTTTGTGTGCATTCCCGTATGCATATTTATGCATGATTTTATGTGAACATGTATAAAATATTTATGTGTGTGTTGCATATTTTAGTATGTGTATCTGTGTGTTGTTTTCTTTCATAAGGTACACATCCTTATTTAATTTAAATATACACCAGTGAATATTAACAAAACAGTCTTTGTCCTTAAATAGATCATTAAATAACATCTCTGTTAATATTCGCCTGTCAAATAAGTGACTTCTGATCATAATATGGCGGCCATCCACAGTCACAGAACCAGCCGTTGATCTCAGGATAGGCCGAGTCCCTTCAAAGATCTGTAGACACGCCAATGCTGCAAAATGTATAAGGTGTAAATGTTAAAGTTATTTTCATAAACTGGGGTACAATGGATGCGGTTTGACCAAACCCATATTACAGGAATCCAAGGCAAGTTCTGATTTTTGTTAGGGAGGAAACGGGATACAGACCTATGGGATGTCAGACTTCTGTGAGGAGTCACAGTTCCGTCAATTAAAGTCATGTGGATGAACCTGGATGTAGAGGAATGACAGCTCCGTATTTCAGAGATTGCTTCTAGCCCACAATTTAACGGGGTGGTTTTAGTATAATAGGGTGATTGTGACTGGTGATGATGGAGAGACTGATCTGTTGTTCTCGATAACACCTGACGACTCTTACAACAGGTGGTTTAAAATTTAAAAAAACATTTGCTGCATGAAATGTTGGTGTTTCTTGCCATACGGCCATAACAGCTATAACTTTATAGGAGACTGGTTGTCGGTCCCTTCAGGCACCGAGGAGCAAATCACAGAAATCCGATTGGAAACCTTTTATGTAGTAAATTCTTCACCAAATGCAGGAAACAAGACCTACGCCATGGGCCGTTCTGACTGACGTTTGGCCATAGTGGTCACTGCTGTCCTACAAAATCTATTGCATATCCTCCACAACATATCCTTGCCCTTTAAGTGAGAAGTGTAACGTTTAATGGTCCTTACTTATCATACGGGCCACAATAAGTCTACTTATGATTTAACTCCACACAACTTCTGGAAGGGCTCTGTATTCCATATTTCTTTAGAATCATTTACCGAAATAGCGACTTAATTTTCATAACAATGAACCTTTTCTGTTGTTCTACAGCATTTCAGAGTTTTATTGAGTGGAGCTTTGTGTAGAAAAGAAGAAGAAAAAAAGCGAATATGGCAGAATTTCCATGTTGGAAGTAAATATGTATCCACTACTATCTGTTGAACGCTGATTCGGTATTAACTCCTGGTTTGTTTTTAATTCCTTAAGTAAAAAATACGAATTCTAAGAACCTGGGCACCCGCCATTTTCGTACACCTGCTGAGCCAAGGACGAGCGACGTATACAGAGCTGAGCCAATCAGCGCTCAGCGTCTTCGGCTCAACGTACAGGTGCCTGCTCAGGTTGGTAGGCGCTATTAACTACAGCGGTCTCTTCAGCTCTGATAAATGCCATTTCGGATAATATATCTCTTTGACGCACCTTATTTACTCTTTAATCCATTTGCTGTATTTACCAGTAAACAATGTTGGTGATCGGTTCTCATTCATAGCTAAGAATAAACATAAAAGGGGACATATCTCCACATCAACTCTGGTATAATGACACACCTGGGAGCTGATTCGCTGAACGCTCCCTTGTCCCGAGCGCATCCTGACCGTATAACGGGGTGATGCTGTAAATTAAAGGTGTCTAGCCACCTTTACAGGCGATGATGACCCTTTATTTCTGTCAAGGCTAAATAAATAATTTTGCATTTTTCTTACAGATAAATAACTAAAATATTGATTTTATTTTATTTGGAATTTTTGTTTGATCAAGAAATAAATATTTCTGAACAAATCTCTTGAAGATGAAATATGAGATATGGAAGGATTTTCTCTCTCACTGATAACAGGACAGAGAGGTAATGATGACTGCAACTGAGAGGGCAGAAGTAAGTAGAGGCTGACGGTAACCTGAGAATAGAAACGTTGTGTTACATTAAATATGTCAATGATCTATAAAATAAAATCTTCGGTCGCTATTCAGGCTAAAGCTGAATTCAGGGAATTATGAGATTACTTAGACAAAGGGAACAAATAAAGTTTCCTTTCTTCACATCTCATTGTAGTTTCATCAGTAACATCTGGAAATTCCGGACAGGTGGAGGAGATCATATTTCACGAAAATATTGAAATATTAGAATGGATTCGGTGAAGATTCTTGGCAAGTTTCCATCTTTCAGTCATTTAACGGAAGGAGGATGAGGTTCCATTGTCTGAGTAAGTTATCATCATCGTCCTCCTACTCACTACAGTAGTAAATCTATCTTGGTGCATGATATAGTAAGTTAAACTAGGTATGCAGGTAAACTAAAATGGACAGTGAGGAAAGTCAATGACTACTGGATTAGGGACCTCACTAACGATCTGTAGGGTTTGTGTTCACCAGCCAGAAAGATCAGTATAATCTTTAAGGTTGGGACGTCCATCAGCTTTGGTTTTGATTGTGAAGAAACTTTAAACACAACGGATTTAATTAGTTTGTGTTTATCTGTTTAGATGAGATTTATGAAAAACTTTGGTTTAATAATTATTTAATAAAGTCCTACTGCTATGGGTTGTGGTCATAACTAGCGGGGCGAAGGACAAATTATTACCGTTTGTGCTCGGTGTGAAATTAGAAAAAAACGGTGCTGAATAACTTACCTGTAATTAAATACAATAATTAATGGCTGTGGAATTCAACAGTAACACAATAATTCAATTTAAATGTGATATTCTTATATTTTCTGGACCTTTCATCACTCTCTATTTACACGTGATAATAATTGGTGGATTGCCTTAAGTAACAAAATTTAATTAGATATTCACCAATTTAAATTATTTCTGTACCTAACATCAGCTATAATAGCGATTGTACCTGAATAATTCATGTTTAATACAAAGCAAAACAATTATTTCTCATATTTCATTTGTTGATGTAAATATCAAAATGCACCGTAGCTGACATGCGGAATCATACTATGATAATATTTTCAAAAAAATATTTAATTATTAGAGCAAAATATTTTGACAAGATTTAATTCTTAAAAAAAACTCTGCTGCTTTTTGACAAACAAATTTGTTAATTAAATTATTAAATGTTATAAAATTGATTTAGCAGACGTCGTACATTCAAACTTTGTCTTTTTTACTTGTCCTGTTTAAATAAACTTGTCAGTTAAACACCAGACATCGTCAGGTGATTTAAATCATGCTCGGAATTGCTGAGTTCATCCAGAACTAAAATAGCCTCAAATCTGTTACCTGTTTGTGATGTAATGACTGCATTGTTACGTGGAGGATATAGATTAAATTCTGAAATCTTTACCTGCACTGCGCACTTTACCTGTCAGCCAGGTACAATGAAGGTCTCGCTGATTTTTTGCAGCTTTGCTGTTGCTCGATGTGTTCATCCTCTCTTCTTCAGGTGAGATTCTTTCATTTCTATAGCTGCTTTTACATTACTGTTACGGCTAACTATTAAATGCCACATAAAATACCAGGTAAAAGCCGTCCTTTCGTCCATTTATACCTAGCAGGCAGCCAGCGGTTACACCGACTAATGGCTGACGTCACCTGACCTCCTCCAGTTTCCTACGGTGATCATCCGCCGACAATCAGAAGTTTTCTGGAAGGTTCTGTGCGCGCTGAAAACTTCTTCTATATTTGGTGAGATTACAGGGAAACCTCAACCGCGAGTAAAGCTCATCTTTTACACTCAGGGAAATTACACCTGTTACTATCTGCAGTAAATTCAAAGCTAATCGGTAATCGAACCTCAACTGGGAACTCGACCGCTTCTTTTTCGCATACAAGTCCACCATCGTGGTTGGTTCTGTGAGGAAGAAACATCTGCTGGTGGCAGCTCGCAGATATACAGAGAGAAAGCGAAATACATCGAAATAGGGGAGGAAAGATTAATTCTATGCCATTACCTTTACACTCTGACGTTCGGCTACTAAGCCTCCTTCCTATTCTTCAATAACGTACATCATTTCCTAAGTTCTGTAATCCTGTATATCTTAAAGTAATATTCCATCTCTGAGGCTCGGAGCTGATGGAATCCGAATTTTTTTTTTTTGTTTAAATAAACAGAATCAACGAAAAGTCAAAAGGTTTAGATGGAAACCTTTAACAAAGAATTAATTCACTGTGAGAAAGAAGACAGAAGATTTCCTTGATGTATTTTTAAGTTAAATAAATAACTACATTAATAAAACATTTTGTAATCTTATATTCTTTCTCAAATATTGAAGCACTCAAATTTCTTTTTATTTCCATGTTAATTTAATCTGTTATTTGCCTTCCTATACATAACTTTGTTTTATTTATAAGTCTTATTCCTTTCTTAGTTTCTCTGGTTTTCATGATATAAATTAACGTTTCTCCTTCATTAGTGGTTACCCGATAAACTTTAAATATGATCGCATGATGACTGGCAACAAGTTTTAAAGGTACAATTTCGGTTGTTTATTTTGTTGGGATTTGACAAATAGCAGAAAAACACTAGTTAAGTAAAGACGTCCTTCTAACTGCTCTCAAGTACCTATCCTTTCACATTTGTGAATTAACCTGGTATTTTCTGAGAAATAAATAATGCGTTTTTATACAAAGTCAAAGCCATGACGTAAATGTTAACTTCTTAACCCTATTTATTATTTACATATTTATTTTATTTGCTCACTATTTTAGTTTGAGTCGGAATTTATGTTCAACACGGCTTTGTCAATACGTTTATTTTGCTGTTAACGAAAATCTGGATAATTGAATCATAAAAACAAGGGCAGATAACTATTGAATGCCAAAACACAAATTATTACTTTTTTTGTTTACTTAATAGTACGAAAATTTTGTCTTCTTCAAATAAAATGTTGAGTAAATGTTACTAATATATAGGTTAATGATAAAACATTATAAATTATCAACATTTTTAGAACATCTGTGAAATTTTATTATTTAACATAGATATACAATAAATCATTAATGCCTATCATGAGATCCACTCTCAAGACAGTCATTAAACATTAGTCAATTGAATGATACATTTCCCAGTTAATGTTTTCCGTAGTTTCTAACTATATATTTGTTGTAGTTGACCTAAAGGTTAACACCATCGCAACCAGGTTTCCATGTTACTGATTTTTATAATTCAAATCAAATCTGAAAATTAAATATACATTTCTCTTGATAATTAAAACTAAACTTATGTTAGACGACTTTATAAAGAACATCCATCTCTGAAGTTATAATAATGAAAAGCCATTCACGACTAATTAATAATATATTCATATACAAATAATGATATATTTCCAAGATTTAACGATTTTTACATAATATTTTTGATTTGATAAAATTTAATTAAAACAATTACATATTTGATTTTCTTTAGTCTTTCATCTTCAATTGAAACTAATAAATTGTACTCTGAAACCAAACTGCCATTTACTAATTATGTTTGATGACTAAATTTTTTTAAAAATATTCAGTACTAAGATAAGCCAATTTAGATCAAAACGACTGTTTCCAAATGAATAAAGCAAGCATTTAAATATTCTGTCAACCTTTTCACAAACAGTGGATTAGTTTTAAGTAATTTTCTTGATGATTGATGACTTTGGAGCAATGAGCCTTCTACTTACTGCTTAATTAGTTAAAATGAGATATTTTTAAACGGCTTATATAACATACACAGCTCTGTTCTGTCTTCTCGTTTCAGAGGTTGTTGATGGAAAACAAGGTAAGAATATTTTGTATGGTTAATTTTTTTATTGAGTATTAATTTCTTTATCTACAATAATGTTAATTGCACCTTTGTTTCAACCATATTTAATTACATTTCTATTTATAGAATTTAAAAATTTTTACTCTGTTTTCTTATCGTACTAATTATAATTTACCTTTCTGTACTAACCTTGACAACATTATAAACTAACCACTATTTTCTCTACCTTTAATAATAAAAAAGAAGATGGCATCAGAAACCCTGACGGTAAGTATTTTAACTAATATTTTGACCAGTATGATTGCTTTTTTATCTACAACAATGGATATTGCACCTTTGTTTCAAAGATAATTTCATTACAATTCTATTTATAAAGAATCTTTAGAGTTAACTCTGCTTTCCTACATTACCACCTATAAGCTACCTTTCTGTACTAACGTAGCCCACGGTGTAAACTAACCCCTATTTTCTCTATTTTATAACAAAAATGAAGCCGGAATCAAAGACCCTGACGGTAAGTATTTTTAACTAATACTTCATTTTTTAAATACCAATTACCGTCGAAAACACAAGGAAACCTCATGGAAATGTCTTTTTTATGTCTGCACCAGGTTTACAAGTTAAATCTACATGATTTTACATTTTTTTTCTTTCTCGGTGAAATCATCTAAAACGTACGGACCTAAATTTCTCAATTTTAATTAATTTATAAATGTTTAATAAACTAGTGTGTGTGGATTTAATTTGTTCGTTACTGTCAATGATTATTTCTTTCTTAAGTTAGAATTGAGTAAAGGAGAATTAATCCAGTGTTGATTTAGATTGTGGATGTATCTGTACTACTATTTTGTTTCTTTAAAATTAACGTAATTTATGGGATAAATGTGCAGCTGAATTCTGAGGTTTTTTTTATCTCCTCAGGTCCTCAGAAAAGAAAAGTATTTTTGACGAATTTTTTTCTGGTCATCACTAAAAATGTATATATTTTCAATTTCTCCCTTATTCTATACAGGTAAAGTGACTAAGCGTGAAACTGTTGGAGCTTATAATTTTAAACATATTTAAATATTTTTTTTACAATTTTACTAATTTCATTTCTTCGTCCATTTAAATTTCGTGTTTATCTGTTTCTTAGGTCTGTTAATGTTCATCTTATTACGTTTCAAGATCAATTACTGAGACTCCCAACACTTTAAACACATAAAATAATTAGAGAACTGTCAAATAAATACGAAACAACAAGAATTAATTTTCTTTTTATTCTCATTTGTCTCTTACTTTTGTGTAATGTGGCCGGTTTGATTATATTTTATGGCCTTCCTTGCCTCGGGCGTTCGTAATTTTGGATTAAACGGGCTTAAGTTGTGGATATATTTATAGAAAATTTAAAATTATTAAGCAATTCTCAAATTTGATGTATCGGAAGATTAAAATAATGTACTGATAATTCTTTGTTTCAAGAATCAAACCAAAAATATCACTTTTTATTTAATTTCACTCGATTACAAATAAATTAGTGAGCATATTTTAGATTTAAACACAAATTATATTTAAAAATTAATTATTAATATTACTGAGTACATTTATTTTATTTTATTTCATTTTATATTATATTACATAAATGTTTAGGCATTTTAACTATTCCGATTATCTGAAAAAATTTAATGTCCGAGAAGTAATAATTTATGAAATCTTACAGTGAACTTTGCCTTTATTTTCCTCTTCTATTTAGATCATCCATTTGATGGCGAACAGATTAAGGTTAGTAACTGAAACTTACATCCATCCTCTGTGTTAAGGCAGTGAAAGTCAATAATACAAATGTATATTTTTAAGAATTAAAATAAATATTTTTTTATCTTAATTAAAACTTAGTAACACCCATGAAGCTGATAATACAAATTGATACGTTTTAAAAATATTTATTCTAATGAATTTCACAACTGCATATTAAATCAACATTTTGTTTTTAATTTGTTAAAACCTTGAGGAGTATATTATCCAAAAGAATCCCCAACATACCCATACCATTATAGATGTCAAGTCTTTGTTACCACACACAAAATCAAAGATACAAATCATCACAGAATGAAGCCGAAACATTCATTTTCTGAAGACCTCATGGAGTAAATACACTTAAATTCTAAATGACCTCTCGTATTTATCTAAATTTTATCTCTCTTCACTTGTTAACCTATGCTTAATCTTTTACAAAAAAGTTAAATGTTTTTTTTTACGATTACTATTAGCTGAGTGCAAAGATAACTTTTAGACTTTAACATATTTTCTTGTCGAAATATTAGCTAACAAACAGAACCATTTACATGAGAAATACTTCACCTGTCACATGATCGGTGAAATATAAACCGTCTCACACTTCAGGTGACCGTTTATCATTATGTAGGCAGCAAATAACACCTGGTAGATACCTGTCGGAAGATGGACTTAAACTATAACATTCAGTTGTCACATGATCACCATCTATTAAATCATTTCACAATAAATATTGTTTTATGTAATTTTACTGCTAATTTATACTGTTAATTACTTGGTTAAAAGTTTATTTTGTAAAAGCCGCTTAATTGCATACAAGCTGTTCTTACCTTCTGACAGACGATCATCAAACTGTATAATTGGTTGTTCCTGGCGCCATCTACTTAGTTCATCGTCAGTATTCTTCATTAGCAATTGGTTATTGCTGATAAAGTCCCTTCAGTCTCTTATTTCGTTCTGACATCACTTACTTTCATGAAGTAACATGGGTATTAAATGCCTGTATTTATTTACATCCTTATTCTATTGAGTCTTCAATACATTCAGGTGTTAAATACTATTTCTCTCTTTTTATAAATAATGTCTTATTTTACATAACTGAAAGGTCGTTATTGTTGTCTTCAACAACTAATCTTGTAAAATAAAGTTTTCTATCATAAAAATAATATCTTTATAATTGATATTTTGTTCTTAAACTTGATTAATCTATTATCTTTAAATAAGGTGTAAGATATTAAAAAGTTGTGAAACGTGGGACGCATATTCTGAGTAACAACTTTTATTAATTTTGATAATTAATAAATTTAATCAAAGATAAAATATATTTAAAATTTATATGATTCAGTATATTGATTAGATAAAAGCAAATAATACCTTGAAAGAAAGGCTGCTTTTAGAATGAAATCAACATTAAGCTTCATATATGCAGAATTTATATTCTTGATTGTATTATTTTTTAGTGTTCGTTATTCCATATATAATTATATTTTTAATAATTTTACTATCATTTTCAAAACATTTAAATTATTTCAATAAATGAACAATGAACATCTTTATCATATTATTTAATATAGATGTGCATATGTTCTCTTCAGTGAGAACCGGAAACATTATTGAGTTTGTTTGTATTACACAACAGAGATTTTAAATTTCCTACAAATTTGGAAATATATTTTAATTCTCCTTTGAATAAAATATGTTAATTTGTGAAGGCAGTACTCACACTTTGTGGGTTATGGTATCTTTTTCTAATGAAAGTATTAATCCCGATTCAATAAATAGATAGATCAACTTTTGGCTTCCAAGACTTTTTCCTTTTTCCTTTCTCTGTACATTGAAAATTTGTATGCATTGTTTACCGCATTATTTCAATCACAATATTTACGCTTTTTCATTATTTCACGAAATAATTGATGACCAATTTCCTTGATTCGGAATGTATTCACTTAATTTATGATTACAAATAGAAGACGAAGTTTTCTCTTTTTCAATATTATGAAAATATACGTTTTGTTCAATGATTTGTACATTATTTTGTATTATTTAAATAAACATTATTGATGTTAAAGTCTTTAATATGCTTATTATTTCCAAAAGATCACGGAATACGCAATACATTGCATGAAACAATCTTTTTAGATGTTAAAATAAGAACTTCGCATTTTTCTCAAATTGTTACAACAAAACTAAAATTAAAAGTAAGTTTTATATCGACACAAACTGAAATAGATCCTGTCAATCTACTAATAAATACAACATACTTACATTTCCTAAATGGAATATTTATCATACTGAAATATTGAAGCAAGAAAACAGTTAAACGTATTATTAGATTAATTTATTTGAGTAATATATCACATTAATTATTCATGATAAGAAAAAAAATATAATTGAATTCATCTCCTATTTTTACGTTTATATTATCACTACTTTCTCATTTCAAATTACTTCTAGAAATTTTAACAGATTTTAAGAATTTAACATTTATTGATTATCCTTCTTTGAATTAATCCTTAGAGTGAGATTAGTATTTAAGAATATTTAAACTGTGTACTTGTAAATTTTGATATTTTAAATGAGATTTCTAAAACATCAATAAGACCTTTTATGTGTTGTAAAAAATGAACATTGTTTACAAATATTGTTAAATTAATGGAGTATATTTATATATTAAAAGGTCATCTCTCCTGAAATATTCGTAACTTCTATTGCATATTTGTTTTTAAGGTAAAATAACTGAATATTTTAAATTAAATTTCTGTGACTGTTTAGTTAAACGACCAAAACAGGAATCTTTAATAAACTTATCCCTAAATGAGAAAAATTATAATTTATTTTTTGCTTAATTATTTTGAGTAATATACCATATTAATTATACATGGTACCGCTAAAATCATTTATATAAACTAATCCTTCTGTTATCTTACGTTTGTTTTTTACATTTTCTTTCTATTCAATGCGAACTTCCCCTGCATTTCTTATTCTTATTTCCATTCATATACACATGAAGATTTTTAATGAAACTATGTAGGATGTCACAGCACTTAACCATGTCACGATTGGAATTTCTATATGTGATTTCAATAAAGACCATAATCGTTAAGAAATATTGCTTAATTAGTGTACATTATAACGATACTAAAACGATATCCCTTCTATAATGTACTCTAATTTCAACTTCGTTCTACCATTTTTCTGACTATTTTTAACTGTAACAAATGAAAATTGTTTTTTATACAGCGTGCCTGAAGCGAGATAACTTTTAAATATATTATTAGTTACTTTCTTGAGTAATGTGACTCATTACTTATTCATGATAATAAAACATTATTATATTAACATATCTTTCTCCAATTTTATTTTAATAATAACATATCTTAGCTTTCTTAGAAAAATTGGAAACCAGCAGTGTGTAAGTGTTTAACTTGTATAGTTTATAATTCTATGTGTATCTGTAGAATGAGGTTTTATATCTATGTATGAAAAAAATCAAACTAAATTATGTTAACTTTAATATTTGTATATGAGCTTCCATGAACAATAAATCTCTTTATAAACTCGAAAAAGCAATTGTTAACAAATAATGTTAAACGTATGGAATGTAGCAAGATATGAGGATAATATCCATCATAAAATATTCTTAACCTGTATCGTGTTTTTTCTGATAATTATTTAATATAAATAAAAAAATTATTTATTAAATTTTGTCTGATTCGTTAAATTATCAAAATCTGTTTCTTTGTCAAACAATCCCCTGAAGCGAGACAACAGTTTAATCTATTCTTCATATACTTCTATTCAATAAAATTGCATATAACTATTTCATGGTACAACTAAAATTATTTACATAAACGAATCCGTCAACAATATTACGTTTATTTTAACATTTCTTTCACTTTCAATGTACATCTGGATTATTTAACAGCGTGTAAGTATTCAACATTTATTTTTGTCTTTCTCTAAACTCATCTACAGAGTGAGATTTTTAATGAAACAAATGAAAATTATTTTATTTGTATCCATCTAAAGCTATATTTTTAAAAGAGATTTCAATGACAGGTATATTTCGTTATTTGATTTTGGAATATGAACATTTGTTTACAAAAGTTGTAAAATAAATGAACTACATTTACATATTAAACCGATATGTCTCCTGAAGTATTCGTAACTTCTAATGTAAGTTTATTTTTAAAAAATGTAAAATAATTTAATATGTTCCAATTAATTTTCTGTAACTATTTAGTTCAAACTTCCAAAACTCAAATCTTTATAAGCACTGCCGGCCAATTTTAATTTATAGATTGTTTACTCATTTTAAGTAATATATGATATTAATTATTCATGAAACTGCTACCATAATGTATATAAACTAATCAGCCTCCTCTAGTATCTTTATATTTACATTTATTTCCTATTCAATGCATATTTAGAACTCTCATTTTATTAATTATTCGTCTTTCCATATATATACACTAAAATGTTCATGTGTATATATATAACTACTCACGATGTAACAACATTTAATGACGTTAAGATTTTCATTTTTAACTGTGATATCAATAACGATCATATAGCAATTTATTTATTGGAACGAAACACATTTGTTATAAAATATTGGATAATTAATGTATTTTATATTGATATTAAAATGATACCCATCCTGTACTCACATGCGCTGTTTGCTTCCTGAGTGAAATGTAGTCATCTGACTGTTATGCTAACAGTGTCATACAATTATTGTTTGTCATACACCGTGCCTGAAACAAGATAGAATATTGATTTATTATTTCCTACATCTTTGAGTTAAAGTATCATATTAATTGGTAAAGAAAATAGAATGTTAAGTATAATAACATAGCTTTCTCCAATCATATATTCATAATAATATTTATTTCGCTTTTTAAGATAACTGAAACCTTCAACAGTTTGTAAATATTAAACGTTTATGGTCCATACTTATTTACGTTAATCTGTAGAATGAGATTTTCCTATATGTGTATGAAGAATACAAACTTAACAATGTTAACTTTTATATTTCTTTATGAACTTCCAAGAATGATATTATGGAGTTTTACATTTTTTAATAAAATCGACTGTTTTTTGATAACAAATACTGTTGAATTAATGGAAGATATATAAAGTATACATATGAAAATTATTTACATAATCGAATTTTCCTAACCTTTATCGTTTTGGTTCCTGAAAATTATTTAACATCATTTCCAAAATTGATAAATTATATGAATTAATAATTTTTCACTACATTATTCTATATCATACTGTCATCTGAAGCTAGACAACTTAATTTATTGACTATTATTTTGTTTAATAAATGGCATGCAAATTATTCATGGTATTATAAATATTAATTAAATTAACAATCCTTGACTTACTTACGTTATATATTATAATTTTAATTCATTTTCAACTTACTACTGGAACATTGAACAGCCTGTAAGTATTTAACATTATTTTTGTATTTTCCTCTACCCATCAGTAGAGTAAAATTTTTAGTGTAACTACTTATGAATATTTCAACTGTATCCATGCAAATCTTTATTACTTTTATATGAGATTTCAATAAACAACTATATTTGTTTTGTTCTTTTAATAATGAATAATTGTTTTCAAATATTGTTAAATAACAGACTACATTTAATATTAAAACGATGTCTTTTCTGAAAGAGCCATAATTGCTATCGTATGATTTGTTTAACAATGATAAAATAATTTTATATATGTTTCAATAGTTTTCTGTAACTATATAGTTAAAACTTCAAAACTGATAACTTTGTAATCACTATCGACTTAAATAAAAAAAATTTTAATTTATAGTTTGTTTACTTATTTTCAGTAATATATGATATATTTTCTCGGTAAACCTGCCTAAAATTATGTATATAAACAAAAATCCCTCCTGTCCTACCTTTATATTTACATTTATTTTATATTCAGTATATATTTCGAACTCTCCTTTTATTAATTATTCGTCTTTCCTTTCTAGTATGCTTGAAAATTTTTAGTGTAACTACTCACGATGTAACAACATTTAATGATGTTAAGATTTTCATTTTAACTGTGATTTCAATAACGTTATATAGCAATTTATTTATTGGAACGAAAACACATTTGTTATAAAATATTGGATAATTAATTTATTTTTATTAATATGAAAATGATACCCATCCTGTAATATTTCTCACATACACTATTTTGGTTCCTGAGTGAAATATACTCATCTGACTGTTATGCTAACAGTGTCATACATTATTGTTGTCATACACCGTGCCTGAAGCAAGATAGAATATTAATTTATATTTTCGTACATCTTTGAGTTAAAGTATCAATTAATTGGTAAATATATAGAAAGTTAAGTATAATAACATAGCTTTCTCCAATCATATATTCATAATAATATTTATTTCGCTTTTTATGATAACTGGAACCTTCAACAGTTTGTAAATATTAAACGTTTATAATCCATACTTATTTACATTAATCTGTAGTATGAGATTTTCCTATATGTGTAGGAAGAATACAAACTTAACCATGTTAACTTTGATATTTCTTTATGAACTTCCAAGAATGATATTATGGATTTTACATATTTTTATAAAATCGACTGTTTTTTGATAACAAATACTGTTGAATTAATGGAAGATATATAAATATAGATATGAGAATTATTAACATAATCGAATTTTCGTATCCTGTATCGTTTGGTTCTTGAAAATTATTTTACATCATTTCCAAATTGTTAAATTATATGAATTATAATTTTCACTACATTCTTCTATGTCATACTGTCACGTGAAGCTAGACAACAATTAATTTATTGACTATTATTTTGTTTAAGAAAATGGCATGCAAATTATTCATGGCACTACAAATATTAATTAAATAAATATATACTTTTCTTATTTACCTTTGTACTATTTCGTTTTCAATTTTGTTCTGGAATATTCAACAACAGACAGTAAGTATTTAACGTTTACTTTTGTATTTTCTCTACTCATCTATAGAATAAAATTTTTAATCTAACTACTTAAGAATATTTCAACTGTATCCAGGTAAACTTTTATTCATTTATATGAGATTTCAAGAACAGCTATATAGGGTTTTGTTTTTTAATGAAGATTTGATTATAAAATTTGTTAAATTAATGGAATACAATTAAATATTAAATCGATATGTCTCCTGACGTATTCGTAATTTCTATTGTATGGATTTGCTTTTAAAAATTTTAAATAATTTAATATCTGTTTAATACTTTTCTGTTACAGTTTATTTAAACTTCCAGAACGCCATTCGTTTATAAACTCTACTCTTGGAACGAGATAGCATTTTAGTTTATTGATTTATTACATTTCTTGCGTGATATGACATATTAATTATTGATGAGCCTCCTAACATTATTTATATTAACAATTCATCTCCTATCTTACGTTTATATCATAAATTCTACTTTTGATCGTGTTCAATGTATAGCTGCTTCGTTCATTTTATTATTCTTCTTCTTTCCATCCCTCTATCATTAACAATTTTAATGTAATGATTTATGAAATAAGAACCTTTAACCTCGCAACTTTTGTCATTTTAACATATGATTTAAATAACCCCTATATGATGTCTTATATATTAGGACAAATAAACATTCGGTAAGAAATATTGGGTAAATAATGTATTTTTATTGATATGAAAAAGATATCCCTCCTATGATATTCCTCACATATACTGTTTAGTTTCTGAATGAAATGTTCTCTAATTTAAACTTTGTTCTACCATTAATGCGGCAATTTTTCGAACAGTTTCAGAAAATACATGTCATGCACTGTGCCTGAAGCGAGATAACTGTTTTTTAAATTATTTTTGTAAAATATAACATTAATAATAAAATCATTTCAGCATTATATATTTATTAATCTACCCGTCTCCAATTTTAAGTTAATAAGTACATGTTTCTCATTCTTATGAGAAATGTAAAATTAAACAGCTCGTAAATTTTCTACGTTTATAGTTCATAATTCTGTCTATATATCTGTAGGACGAGATTTTTAACTATATATAAAGAAATCAAAATTTACAATGTTAACATTGATATTTCCGCAAGGGCTTCCAAGAACAATATTATGGAGTTTTTTTATGTTCATAAAATCGAATATGTGTTTGTATCCAATATTTTGAATTGATGGAATATAGGTAAATATAGATATGAGAATTATTTCAATAATAAAATATTCGTAACGTATATCGTTTGGTTCCTGATAATAATTTAACATAATTTCAAAAAATTGGTTAAATTATCTGATTCGTTAAATTTTCCAAACCTTATTCTTTGTCATGATATCCCCTGAAGCGTGACAACATCTGAATTTATAGTTTTGTAAATTCCTTCAATAAAATGACATGTAAATTATCCGTGGTACTACAAATATTACTTAAGTAAACATTTGCTTGTCCTATCTACTATTCATACATTATCATATCTTTCACTTTCAATTTACCTCTGGAACATTCAAAAGGGCGTAAGTATTTAATATTTATTTTTTGTTTGCTTTCCACTCATCTATAGTAACTACTGCAGAATATTTTGAATATTTCCTTTAAACATTGATATTTTCACATGGGATTTCAAGAACAGCTAATATGCATTTTGTTTTTAAAAAATGAAGATTTAATTACAAATGTTGTTAAATAATTGGAACACTGTTATAGATTAAATCGATATTTATTCTAAAATATTCATAAACTCTATGGTATCGAGTTTGGTTAAAAAATTTAAACCAATTAATATCTATTTATTACATTTCTGTGGCAGTTTAAGTAAAACATCCTGAAAACAATTCTTTTATAAACACTACGCATGTAACGAAGTAATATTTTAGTTTATTGATTGTTAAATTTTCTTTTTTAATATGAGATATTACTTATTGATGAACCTCCTAAAATTATTTATATAATCTAATTCATCTCCTATCTTACGTTTATATTATCAAAGTTTTCGTTTTCCTTTACATCTGATGCTTTCCTTTTATTAAATCTTCTTTCTATTCATCTATAAATAAAGATTTTTAATGTGACTATGTATGAAATATGAATCTCTAACCTTGCTACTTATGGCAGTTTTTCATGAGATTTCAATAATCCCCCAGATGGTATCTTATTTATTAGAACAAATAAACATATGGTAAGAAATGTTGGGTAAAAATATATTCTTCATCGATATAAAAAAGATATCCATCCTTTAATATTCCTCACATATACTGTTTAGTTTTTGAAAGAAATGTACTTTAATTGCAAACATTTCTATCATTATTCTGACAGTTTTGTTAACAGTTCAATAAATATTTTGTCGTACATTGTGGCTGAAGCGAGAGAACTTTAATTATTATTTGTTACTTTTTTGAGTAAAATATCACATAAATTGTAAAGCCATTACAACATTATTTATATTAACCAAACCGTCTCCAATTTTATGTTAACAATAACATATGTTTCGCATTATTATGAGAAATGTAGCTTTAAACCAATTCGGAAATTTTTAACGTTTATAGTTCATATTTCTATCCATATATCTGTAGAATGAGATTTTAACTATATATGAAGAAATCAAAATTTACAATATTAATTTCGATATTTATGCAAGGGCTTCCAAGAACAATATCATGGAGTTTTTCCTGTTTATGAAATTGAATATGTGTTTGGTAAGAAATCCTGTTCAATTAATGGGATATATATAAATATATATAACAGAATTATTTTTGTAGTAGAATATTCTTAACGCCTACCGTGTGGTTCCTCATAATAATTTAACACTATTTCTAATTTTTTTCTGTTATTTTTTTTTCATTCAGATTCGTTAAATTTCCAAATACTGAATCTTTGTCTTATTGTCCCCTGAGGCGATATAAAAGTTTCATTTATTGTTCTTTTCATTTCCTCTATGATATGACATATGGATTATTCATCGTACTATTAACCTTATTTATATAAACGAATTTTTCTCTCATATACGTTTATATATATTATCATTTCCTTCACTTTCAATTTACTTTTGTAACGTTCAACAGGGTGTAAGTAGTTAATATTTATTTGTCTTTCTTTACACTCATCTATAGAGTGAGATTTTTGAAATAACTACTTTAGGATATTTCAAATGTATCCATGGAATATTTATTATTTTTGCATGAGATTCCAGAAGAGCTCTCTGTCGGTTTGCATTTAAATAAATGAGGTTTTGTTTACAAATATTATTAAAAATGGACTATATTTATATTTTAAAACGATATCTTTCCTGAAATATACGTAACTTATAACGTAGAGTTTTTGAAAAATGTGATATAATTTAATATATATTTAATTATTTTCTGCTATACTGCTTATATTATTCAGATAAACTATTCCTTCTCTTATCTTACTTTTTTATTAACATTTTTGTTTGTTTCCAACATCTGATCTGGAAATCTGCTTTTATTTATTTTATATAAATTTCATATTTTTTTCATATATATTCTAGAAATGTTTCATGGCGTTTTATTAAATTACACGATTATACATTTGTTGATGAATATTTTTAACTTAATGGAATATGGATGTATTACATTGACATCTCTCCTCAAATATTGGTATCTTATATCGTGTAGGTTCTGGAAAAAGTAATATAATTTAACATCTTTCTATCTCTGTTCTGTGACTAATTTGTTAAACTTTCACAAATGGATGCTTGTCAAACTGTCCCCCTGAAGTAAGAAAACATTTTAATTGATTGTTTGGTTAATTTGTTTGAGTAAAATATTTTATTAATTATGCAGGGTACCGCATACATTGTTTATATTAAACAATATTTTCTTATCTTACTTTTATGATAACCTTTCATTCGCCTTCAGTTTACCAACCTGAACTTTTATCAGCCTGTAAATGTTTAACTTTCATTGATTATCCCTCTCTCCATTCATCTATAGAATCATAAATTTAATGTAGGTACATCAGAAGACATCGATGTAGTTCGTTTTGTATATATTTAATCAAATATGTTTTCCATATTTAAAGAAAACTGATGATCCAGCCACGCAAACCCTTGCAGATATAGAATTAGAAATAAATATTTACATAGAAAATAACCTTATTGTAAAGGAACTGATTATCCAAATCGTATGCATAGAAATGACAGCGGTCAAACTAGAAATTATACTGTCATCATTTTCGGATATTTAAATCATTTCAGAAGATAAATAAAATTTTTTTCATAATACTGAAAAGAGAAATTTATATTTCCTCTCAAGAGAACCTGGATTTGTTAGTATTAAGGAAAAATAGATTTTAAATTCCGTTAATAATCTTCCCTATCTTTCTTTACATTGTGACGATGATCAGCTATGTAATTACCCCTTAAATGAAATTTTAAATTGGATAAAATGGTTATTAATTCTTGTATTCCTGGTCACAAAATTCCTTTATGTGAAATATTAACAACACCTTTCATTGAATATATAATTATCACACACACACACACACACACACACACACACACATATATATATAGGTGCATCTCAAAAAATTAGAATATCGTGGTAGAGTTTAATCTTTTTTGTGTTACATTTCCGAAAGTGAAATTGTATATATTCTAGACTCATTACATGCAAACTGAAATATTTCAAGCATTTTTTAAATTTTAATTTTGATAATTAAGGC
Organism: Nautilus pompilius; assembly: GCA_018389105.1. Lineage (NCBI taxonomy): Eukaryota > Metazoa > Mollusca > Cephalopoda > Nautilida > Nautilidae > Nautilus > Nautilus pompilius. The sequence continues at coordinate 20,425 of JACATO010000840.1, read as the reverse complement.
CTACAGCTCTAAAAATATAAAAAAACGTATCTCAAAATATTAGAATATTTCTTTTCGAGTTTGAGTAAATCACTATTTACGCAGTATAAATACCATGAATCTCTCAGTCTGGTTCATTACACAAAACCACAATCATGGGGAAGACTGCTGACTTGACATTTGTCCAGAAGACACTCATTGACACCCTCCACAAGGAGGGTAAGCCACAAAAGGTCATTGCTGAAAGGGCTGGCTGTTCGCAGAGTGTTGTATAAAAGCATATTCATGGAAAGTTGACTGGAAGTGAAAAATGTGGTAGGAAAAGGTGCACAAGCAAGAGGGATGGTCGCAGCCTTTAGAGGATTGTCAAGCAAAGCCGATTCAAGAACTTGGGGTAGCTTCACAAGGAGTGGACTGAGGCTGGAGTCAGTGCATCAAGAGCCACCACGCACAGACGTGTTCAGAAAATGGGCTACAAGTGTCCCATTTCTAGTGACAAGCCACTCTTGAACCAGAGACAATGTCAGAAGCGTCTTACCTGGCCTAAGGAGAAAAAGAGCTGGACCGTTGCTCAGTGGTCCAACGTCATCTTTTCAGATGAAGGTAAATTTTGCATTTCATTTGGAAATCAAGGTCCCACAGTCTGGAGGAAGAGTGGAGAGGCACAGTATCCAAATTGCAAGAAGTCCAGTGTGAAGTTTCCACAGTCAGTAATGATTTGGGGTGTCATGCCATCTGCTGGTGTTGGTCCACTGTGTTTTATCAAGTCCAAAGTCAACGCAGCCGTCTACCAGGAGATTTTACAGCACTTTTCCTTTTCCAGCAGGACTTGGCACCTTCCCACAGTGCCAAAACTACTAGTAACTGGTTTGCTGATCATGGTATTACTGTGCTTGATTGGCCAGCCAACTCGCCCGACCTGAACCCCATAGAGAATCTATGGAGAATTGTCGAGGAAGATGAGACACCAGATCCAACAATACAGACGAGCTGAAGGCCGTATCAAAGCAACTTGGGCTTCCATAACACCTCAGCCGTGCCACAGGCTGATCGCCGTGATTGGTGCAAGAGGAGCCCCGACCAAATATTGAGTGCATAAATGAACATACTTTTCAGAAGTTCGACATTTCTACATTATAAATCCTTTTTATTGATCTATGAAATATTCTAATATTTTGAGATAGTGAATTTTTTTTATTTTCATGAGCTGTAAGCTGTAATCACCAGAATTCAAACAAACAAAGGCTTGAAATATTTCACTTTATGTGTAATGAATCTAGAATATATGAAAGTTTCACTGTTTGAATTAAATTAAGGAAGAAATTAACTCTTCCACGATATTCAAATTTTGAGGCACCTATGAGGTAAGGGAGATAAGCAGAATTTAAAATTATTTCCCTTGTGTGAAAATTTTGTGTCATAAATAACTTTTACATATTAAAAAGATTTTTAAAAAAACAACATAATAATATCAATATTTTTTTAATTTAAAGCTAAATGTGTAGAAAGTATATTCCTTGATACTTTAAAATTCCTTTTCATGAAATAGTAACAACACCTTTCATTGAATATATAATTATTACACATACATATGTGTGAGTGATTGTTTGTACCTTATTTGATTTTCGCTTCTCCTTCAAAAACATCCAAGAATATGTTTTTTTTTCTAAGATAATTTCAGAGACGAATGATTTTAATAAAATGTCATTTTAATGCCTTGTTTTAGAAACATTATTTTTATTATCAAATATTTTTGAATTATTTGTAATAGATTTTCTCCTTATTTCATATCACACGTGGACGAAGCCACAGAGAGAGTAATTGATTCAGTTTATAACGTTCATATTTCCCCATCTATTTTATGCATTTTAACATTTTGTTGTAAACTATTTACGTGTATCTTTTTGGGGAGATGATAACAAAGTTTGGCCTAATGACATTTAATGATCCTACAAAAGCTTATATTTAGAAAGATGAAACATCTATAGCATAATTAACATTGTCGTGCTGCTATATCAAGGTATAAAGCATCATGTTAACTGGTATCTTTTGTTTTTTACTGAAAACTGATCAATTATCAATCTTACTTTTTATCGTTTAGTTTATTGATTTTTAAATGTTTCAACTACTTTTATATCCTATTAACTACTGAAGTTTACACGCAGTTCTCCATCGTTTATATTTAAACCCTAAAGCTATCGCAAATGTTACCTTCTTTAGGGAACCATCATTTCCTTTCCCTCTTCTTATACGTTGTCTCTCTAATTGAAAATTATACCAAATCCACACGTAAGTCCTCCCTGTTGATTGCAATTTTGGTATTCGTGGTACCATAGTTCTTTACTTCTGTCTTTTACTACCGTTTATATACTATTTTTAGAATTAATTTACATACATAACTACTCAATGCGTTTATCCTCTCACCGAAATTAGAGAATCTGTAGCATGTATTTGATGTTACTTATTTGAGGATTGCTTCCAAGAAGCAGCAGAAACGGCCAAGTGTAGAGGGGTAGATAAACATATAATAGTAAATATTGAGACGGCCGATCACCCAACGGTTAGACTGGCGGCGGAATGTGGTGGTTTAGGGTCCACGTTTCATCCCCTGTAACTCTCTTACATGGCTTCTATTTCCTCTTTACCAGCGAACCACGTGGGTGTTCTTCAGGAACTCCGGATTCCTTCTACATTAGAAAATAAAGGAGATTTGTAGGTCGCCTTTTGTCTGGTTGAAGTTGTTTCTGCCGATCTTAATTGGGTCCCCGTGGAAGGATTTGTATCTACAGCCAGCCCTTTCTAATTTCACGCTGGGAAGGGGGCTTCCCTTTTTCGATGGACAACCATTAAAACTACTTTCCTATTACCGATAAGAAAATCCAACACAGAAGGAACAAATTACGTAGACTATCGACTGTTTCCCTTGTATTAGTCTCGTTATATTATCCACGGCAAACACGAGATTTTAAAATGACTGATATAAACTCCGCTGATCGAGTATTTTTATAGATTCTTGGCTGCAAATCGATTATGGATCTTCAGCTGATGGTGTCAGCGCTTTCTGTTCCTGGAGAGAGAAAGTAAACGTTTGCTGAAAATTATTCCCTTTTGTTTTGTGGACGTAGATATAAATTTCAAATAGATGGAATATGATGACGGAAGCTCTAACTGTTTACGTTATAGTTTAGTTTACTGAAGTCTACGAGTCAAAGACGATAGACAACATCAGGCGAAGAAAGGAACATACATTTTCCACAGGCAAATGGCATCACGAACGTTTTGCTCTCTCACAGACATCACAGGATTTTAAATGACGGCCTAAAACTCGACTCCCGCTGTTTTGTTTCTCTGAAAATCCGAGAGAAGCGGATTACAAATCGTGAAGTTGTGGTATCAGCCGTTTATTTCTCTCACCTGCTGTTATAAGGAGGATGTAGGAAAATGTACCCTCCTTTAATTTTGGTTTCGCTTGGCTGCTGAGTTATTTTCAAATTGTGTGATTTAATTTAAGTTAAATCTTGTATTAGTTCACCATTTGGTCTGAACTGTGAATGTTCCGCTCTCACTTCGTGACGGACCAGCGGCAGTTACCTGGGCTACCGTCGGAATGTGACGTCAGGCGGTAAAAGGTAATAAATATGACGTCACATTCATCATACAGAAGAAAGATGGATTGATCTGGTCACGTGATTCTCTCTTTAATCTGGATCGACTTTTCTTTCTACTTCTATGTTCCACGTGTCTTTGTGTTGCAGCAAGATATTACTTCATTCCACACTCACATCTCCACTGTAACTTATATTTCTGTTGTGTATCTCATCTCTTTCTTTGCTGTGTGAAGACAGACACAGAAAATTTAATAAAATGGTTATTTTATTAAAAATAAATATCTGGTGTTTGTCGTTTCAGAAAAAAAAAATGATTAGAACGGAAGACGAAAGTGGATACGACCCTGGATTGGATATAGGACACGAAAACTCTGGCAATAGTTTCTCACCCGCTGTACCGTAGATGTTCCTGCATTAGTATGGAAGATGTTTCCAATATAAGGCTCCGATTTGGCCTTCAGCTGAAGGTTCTTGTCTTAATTACTTCTCTGTGTATGATGATTTGGTTATAGAATAAACCCTCTTAGTTCCCGCTGTTTGCCTCCTGTCGTTCATGAAGCAAGTAATAATGAAAATAAAGGGAAGGAAAACAGTTTATATAACTACAAAATCGGTTTTATCTCAGTAAAAATATGACGGGTGCTTTTTATGTATCAAATTTGAATTATTGTTTAAAATATTTATATGGTTAAGATATCATCGTGTAAAAGTAGCGCATCTCAGCTATATTTGTTACAAGATTCTATTCGTTTTACAAAATGCACCGGAAAGTTTTATCGGCCGACTATATTTATATTTGCTCTCCTAGACTAAGTAATACAGAGGTTTTAAATAGAAGACAAATCGTATCTGTTTCGATATCAGTTAACACTTTCCTAACAAAAACAAAAAGTTTAGCTTTGTTTCGTAAATTTAATCGATGTATTTTCAGTGGAAAGACTTTGTATTGGAAGTATTAATACACAATAAGTTTGTTATGCATTGATCGTTATTGATATATTCCTCTAACAGTTCGATCAACTTTTGATTTCTTTCTTAGTAGATTTTAAAAATGAATCTTTTTCACTATCACAAAATATTGTTTATTCTTACATTAATCGATAATGTTTAGTTTACTTTCCATTATATTCAGCCTCCTGGTGTTTTCACTATCGATAACTTGTCCTCCAAAGAACTCTAATTTATATCTCGAATAAAGATTGGAGAAATCTCTCAGATTAATGTCTGGTCGTCAGAAGAGAACAAAACAAAAACAATATGCACTGGTTACTTGTAGACATATTTGTTTTTCTGAACATTTAGGTTATTAATAGGATCCAGGGAATCAGTCCATCATTGTATTCCCCTGATATGTTCTCTGTCCATCTCTTATTTCACGCAGGAATTGAACTCTCGGCTGACTTGTAGCTCATCGAGAAAACCTCGAATCGTCTCTGTTCAGTTGTAGACATAAAGCTGAACAGGAATCCGAGGACGGCCTCCCTTTTCCATCTTCCTGACTTTGCTATGGTTCAGATTTTAAATCGATCATTCAGTGAATACAGAAGTTTTTACTTTATCAGCAAAACCCTGCAAATATACACAATGTCCACCTGTGGATTCTCTGGTAATGCAGTGGTGTAAACCGTCGGCAGACAGCTCTACCAGGGAAGAGTGAGACTGAACACCTAGCGGTCGCTATGTGGCCAGAGTTACCTACCTTTGATTGTTAGTAACGAGCAGGTGGCTGGTATCAGCCCGAATACCGCTGAGAGGTGTAAAATAAGCGCAGGAAACCACAGGTAACTTCGTTCACCTGATCAGTGATAACAGGAAGCGGTCTTCCATTTATTCCTAAATATCTCGGTCCACAGCCGTCTCAGTCAGTTTGTCGCCTCATCTAAAATAAACGGAGATATTTACTGGCACAAATCCATCGAAATGAGGTCCGTAAACTTCATTCTCTTCCTCTCATCTCCACCTCTTCACCAGGCAGGCAGAAGAACCTTCCAGGCCAGTTATTAGTATAATTTATTACCCGCAAACCTCTGAGGTCTGTATCTGTACACTTTTGTTTTCATTGATTTCCAGAATAATCCTCTTCGGAGATCAGCGACACACAAAACTCCTGTTTTCTTGTATCACAAATAAATCTGCCATTAAGGGCAGTTCTTGTCCTTCTCCAACTTTGCGCTGACCTTCCAGGTCAAAGGTCATATTACGTCAGAGGCTGGAAGGTGTGAGGTACCACATCTCGGTAACCATATAAGTTACCAGGGCTCGGCTGTCTGCCCTTGGGCCGAGGTCATGACGAATAGTCAGGATTTACCAGCGGAACATCCATCACGTGTCCAGGAAAACCTCTCGACCATAACCGTCCGTCCGCTAAGGAAATGGGAGCAAAATTCATGGTTGATATTCCCCGCAAGTGTCCAGGGGTAGTAGTTTCCCTTTAACACAAAACATTCCATCTTTGCATTTGTCTCCCTTGCCAAATTAAACCGATACAATTTCCACAGTTTGGAAGACTTCACAGATCGAAATAAACCGAAACTGGCTGACACAGCTATAAATCCTTCACATATTTGTATTGCACACCCGACACTATGAAGCAGTCGCCTAGTAACGGTCACTTTCCCTGTGATCGCGATATTAGAAAAGAAGGGAAAATACAATTGAATTTGCTTAACAAAGACCTTTAAGAATTGATGATATTCGTTGGTCTCTCGCCTCCCAGAAAGACCAATCTCTGATTCCATAGACATATTTCTGAACTCAATTTAAAACATTTGATTTATTGTAACTTCGCCTTTTAAGTGATCGAATTAACCTGTACATTTTTGGTCATCACAGAATAAAAAGGGCGACTTTTACTTTTCATATTTTATTAAAATCATTATCAATTAAATTAAAGATTTATTAAACTTTGTAACAGACTTATTTACGACAATATGGTTAAAATTATTATTATTATTATTTCTGGTTATTAACAAGTGAAATCACCAGTATATCTGAAATGTTTAATGTTAATTATTTTACATTAAATTTTTATTAATCAATAGAGAACATTCGAGATGAAAATGTTTGATATGAAGGAAGTATGTCTCGATGCCTCCGGTAAAATTCATAGGGAAAGAAAGTTAAAATGTTCCCATTAGGCCAATAAAGGTCAAACATGTAGTAATTACGTCAAATATTTGGTTAAAATTTGAAACAAATTTCTTTAAATGGTTCTGGTTAGACTGTAGTTTGGTCTCCAGTTTGTTCGCTACTTTCTCCTTGTCTTGGTTTTCTACTTTTTGACGAATTTCAGTTCGATACCAAGCGATTTGGTGATTGTTCGATCCCTGGTGTGGTCGGTTTGTTTTAATAGATACTGATGTCGGCTCTCATTGGCCCCTAGAAAGTTCCCTTCATCTTGCTGATGTAAGGGTCAACAAACATCAGACAGGATGTGGTGGAACTAATTACAGTATATAGATTTAATTGTATTTTCACTTCTATTGAATATCGTGTTTACCTGACAGGTGACCCTAGTTAGGCACCTCTCACTGCTCTATTTTCAATGTGCTCCTATCAGCTTAATCGTTTCCCTTGTGGTACCTGGCAGCGTAGGGCCGTCAGGGTGTGGCCAAGCCCTGTTGTTAACGACTGGAGAGGCCTCCTGCCACCAAGCCGGTGCTGAGCTGGCAGCCTGACAGACTAATGAATGTATGTACCAGCCCAACTTTGTCTCGCCAGGTGGTCGGCCTGAGTTAGAGAGAATTAAGAGAGCTTTTGGAGGGTAAGAGACAGACAGGATGGGTGGAGATTTTACATGTCATTGTCTGGATGCCAGATTATGAGAAACAATTATAACCTGACCAGTTTAGATTTTGTCTTTGTTCAGGTAAACAATTACTGATTGTGTATCATGGAGTCTTTACAGATTGTGATTCACCCCTGAAGAGTGACATTATTTTCTTTTAGGTCCATGGTTTTGTTCTGTACTTGATGCCCTCTGGGTAATGGGTCACTTTCGGTCTCTGAGGTCATGGCAGAAGTAAATGAATGGTTTTTGGCAGCAGATGATGGCCCCTTTGGCGGAACATCTACAGCAGCAAACCGAGATTAACATTAGTCTTGTGTGAGTTTTCTGATGTGTAGGATACAAACTGATCCTCCCTCTGCTGTACACTTTATTTTTTGAACCAATCAATTTTATGTTTGTTCACATGGATCATGAAATCTGATCCAGGCTTCGCTGTTGCATAAGTCAGTAAGATCAGCGTTAATAGATGATATCAACTGTGAAACAGATAATTAATTTAACTCCCTTAAACTAAGAATTGTGCAGAACCCGCACTTACAGGCCTAGCTCCTTTATCCCTTAAGTTATTTTTAGCAATATTGAAGTTATTCAAAGGTGCCCACTTCAAACCTTTTGGAATGTTTTTGTTTAATTATCTCTTCTTAACTTTAGATCTGAATAGCTAAATATGTACCGTCTGCTCTCATGGAAGTATCCTCAGAGTAAAAACAAGGAAATGATGTAGGTGTATTGAAATAACATCCAATGTCCTCTTTCCCCAACTTCATCAGAAGTGAAACAAACAGGCAGACCTATGGTCATTGGAGGAGTCTTCATTGAGTTGACGAGAGAGAGAGAGAGAACATCGTGGCTACAGAGGAAGAGTTTGGTTACTTAAATACAGCCATTTTGTGATACAGCCTAAATTCTTGCATCGCAACAAGAGGCTGGCAAACAACACCACTGATATACTGTTTTCATCTGAATGATGTGATACTGACAAGAAATGATGTTTATCAACAGTATGTATACGATTAATAAGGATATTAAAAGTATCTGTTATCTTGTTTCTGGTAAACTAAACTGGTTTTAATTTGCATGACCATAACCTTTCTGGCAAGAACCAGTTGCAGATCTGTAAATTAGTTCTTAAAAAATTCATCAATTCTCTTGTAACAGAAAAATATTTTTGAAATATTGACGTACAGTGGGTTTACAGTACATTTATTGGAAATAAAGATCAATCATTGAGCACAACAATAAATCTCAGCTGGCATCAGAGCAAAGTATGAAAAAAGCAGCAACAACAACAAACTTTTAAATGAAAAAGATAAAAGAAAAGTTTACAATTTTTTGCTGTTTAGGAAAGTAAAGGTTGGAAAATACTATCCACATTAATAACCTTTACTTTATAAACACAATCTGCTGTCAATCTTGAGATTGAATCAAACTTTGTATCTTCTTATTCAAACTTCATACTGAAATCTCCCTAATTAAAGAACTCACCACCTTGTACTTGCTCTCAGGTAGAATGTCTCAGTTTATGTTCCATCACAAAGTCAAAGAAAGTCACTTGGTCCTAAATTATGTTCAAACGTAAATTTGTTACTGCAGCTGATATTTAACTAGATTTCAAATTTCTGGTGAAAGCTTCGGAAAGAATTTTTTGCCTGAGACTTTAGTAGTGCTCTCACAAATCCTGTTTTATCTCTCTTCCCCACACCACTGATGGGTCAGCTGGTTTCTTGTTTTGAAATTGGATTTTTTTTCAAATGAGGATTAATTGTAAGATGGAAATTTGTGCATAAACTGGACTATATCAAAGTGAATGTTTTGTTCTCTTTCCATGGGCTTTCTTAGCAACCTTACCGATGTCAGCCCATTGTTGGCTCACTGAAGAGTTTGTTGTACAAAAAGATTAATTTAAAGTAAAATTGTATCAGAGGGAACACAGACCATGCTAGCGATGTATGCCAAACAGGGGTGGTAGCAGTCTAGTAGGTTAGCTAACCACTGGACTACTGCACTACACCTAGAAAGAACATCACAGTAAGATGTCAAAAATTTACTGAGAGCTGGGGAATTTAAATCAGCTAAAAGCCAGGAAGCAGATATTTTCATGGAACAGAAAAAAGAAGAAATAACTCAGCAGCAAAAATGACTGTTGCAGCCAAGAAGTGAGATGATGAAAAGATGATCACTGATCTTGAATTGCAAGTCCCTCTATAGCAAAATGGACCACAAAACAATGTATAAATCCTGGTCTCAGTCCATGGGTGGATTCCAGAAAGAAAGGCACATTTAGTTATTGATCCATGCATGAAAGGGAGTAATAGAATTATCAGTTTGTGTATTGAAATAACCAACTAGGTTGATTTTTTAATAGCGATATTGGCACATTTCATCGATATCTGGGAATAAATTACCCCTGTTAAAAACTTTTGCTTAAAAATTCTGTCCATTTTTGGAACAACGTATCACTGTGAACAGACATTTTCGGTAATGAACATAAACAAGTCTAGACTACGTTCTCAAATTACTGAGGCCCACTTGAGCTGGATACTCAAGGTTGGCACAGCCCAGTCACTTGCTCCAAACTTTGATACAATGATCCGAAATAAAAGGTGTCAGGTATCAGAAAGCAGCAGAAAAAGTAAATAAATTCAGTCGTATACTTATTATCTACAAACCTATTCTTTTAATTGTAAATAATTATCGCTGTAGAAGTGATGATATTGCCCCTTTTATCACTGATATCTACCAATAAATAGTATTATGTTTTACAATCTAATGTTTGGTAGTCTTTCAATTTTAGATAAAACACAGCACGTGTCAGGTTTGGATTTCTCCTGATTTCCAGAAATAGGAGACACAAAAGCCAAAATACATTCGTCCAGATAGAATAGTTTGATTACTGACGGCCCATTACGATTTTCATGATGGGTTTTTTAAGGGTTACCCCCTCTGTGAGCTGATTAATACAAAGATGATTTCCAATACTCTTTTTAATTCTATTTTTTCTTTTCTCGTTGCCCTGTAATTCTATGAAAAAACCCAATTCACTTTTTGTTTACTAAATCAACTAAGGGGAGACAACTCTTTCTAATATATCTATATTTCCTATAAAGTAATTAACATGGACCTTACAATTGATGGATGACACAAGTGAGTAGTCAGTAAATTTGTATACATACTTTATTGAATATTAAAAAAGAGAAATGAAACAAAATTAAAGTAAAATGTTTAATAAAGATGAAAAAACATATAACAAACAGATATTCTGATTAATCTCTAAATAGTAAATAATTAATAATATAATAATAATAATAACTAATAATAATAATAATAATAATATATAATAATAATAATAATAATAATAATAATAATAATAATAATAATAATAATAATAATAATAATTTGATGCCTTTTAAAATCTCTCTCTAATTTTCAACTGACATAAAGTCAATCATCACCTACAGAGATGGGAGAATCAGTTTTCTGATGGCATAAAATAATCAATTCTCTTGTAAACTAGAAGCTGAACAAATACAGGAAAGTAAACAGCTAGAGTCAGTCAATTTTGGGGAGACTATGAAGTCTTATGTGTGTTATCACAGAATATTTCTTTACACTTGTCTCAGCATCTCAAATCTGCTGAGGATGAAGAGCCATAATACCACCAAAGAGTTATAGCATTCGCTTATTTCAATGTTGAACTCAGGCTTCTATATGGCTCCGCTGTGCCATTGTTAATTGTTGAAACAATAAACCATGTTCAAATATTTTAGGACAACGTATTATACCTGATCTTCTGCAAGGATATCTAGGAAGATGTTCAGGTAAATTTGAGTTTGAGGAGAAATCGTACGTGATGGAATTTTTAAACTATTTTAACTGAAAACTGCACCAAAAAATCTATAAGAATCAGCTGTTAGTTTTTGGAAAATTTTTCCATTGCAGGCCTGTGTTACACATAATCTAACAGTGATGATAGGGAAATTGCTGGTAAGAAAAAGAGACTGTGCACTTCTTTAAACAATACTGTGACAGAGGACAGCCAACATGGTTTTCTGTTTTACAATTCTTCTTAGTTTGTTACAAGTAGCAGAGATAAGGTGAGAAAGTAAATGCTGTTTACTCAGGTTCTAGTAAGGAATTTGATACAACATCATATAAACATTCAAAAGAAAAAATGTAAAGAATTGATTAATAAATGGTTAATTACTATAATGGCAAGAAAAGTGTATAAAAGTTAAATAATAATATGTGATCGTTGATAAAATCTATCAGAATACAGGGATATTGCCAGTGAGATACTTGAGGACTTTCTTCTTGGCCCTCTGCTTGTTCTGGTCTATATACATGATGCTGACAGAGTCATTCTGTCCTAAATTTTGCTGATGACACTAAACATATGGCAAAGCAACTGATACTGTATGGTTCACTTACAAATCTTTAACAAACTGTACAATTGATCTCATAAATCACAAAGACAATTTAATGTCACTATGAGTAATTGCAAGTGAATTTATTTTGTTATAACAATAACACAGATTATATCTATAAATTGGAAAAAAACACCATGTGTAGAAGAAATAGATCTCAGTGACAGAGTCTTTGAAATGTCAAAAACAGTGACATAACATTGAAGACAAGCAACATTTTAGACAAGATCAACTGGATAATATATCAGCTGTTTAAACCTGAACTTGTACCTATTAATAAGTTATTAGAGAGAGTTAGTCATGGAGCCAATGCAATATTAAAATTATAGATAGATTAGAGAATATTTACTTGTACTAAGCTATCAAAATATCTATTTTGGTAAACCGTCATTTTAAGGGAGAGTTGAGAGAAGTCTGCTAAATTTTGGCAAGGAGAGAGAAGTTTAATATCTCCAATCTGTTCACCTTAGATCATATGCACTTAGCCTACACAGGATCAACCCCTTAAATATTTCAACAAAAAGTTTCAATTAGTCATCAGAAAGTGTTCAGCCAAAGAATTATAAATACATGCAATACGTCAGCTGGACAACTTGTTGAGTCTGATTAAATCAAAACAACTTGTACCAGCTCATTTTGTTGTTTTTTCACATATGGGGTTTAGATAAGTAGTGCACATCCAGCATCTTTCAGTTACTTCAGAGTAACCGACAGACGGCTGATCAGCTGATTAAAGAAAAGGAAAAGTTAGTAACAAAATAAAAACCTCTTTAACAAAATCTTAAAACAAAAACTAGGCTGGATAGGAGTTAATCACAGACAATTTTAGTCAAATAAGAAGGACAACCTACGTGTAGTCTGGGGAATAAATGCAATGGAGACATAAATGTGGCCGTGATTTGGGATTTGTGCACAGGCAGGAATCACTTCAAAATCTTCTGGTGGCCGGTGTTTGTTCCTGCCACCAGAGACAGGCTGTTTTAAGGTAAACACAACATCACACAGAATTTAAAAGAGAAAGTGAAATTTCTTTTCTTACCATAAATCAAATAAAATAAATAATATCAGTGAGATTACTGGTCAAAACCATAAGATGTTTTCCCTAATGATTTCACAAAATTGGAGCGAGTTCTCTCCCCTGACTGTGCGAGGCTGAGATGCAAGTCCTTCAGTCCGCTCGACAGGCAGTCATTTTCGAATACCTGGCTTATAAACCAGGCTTTAGACAGCCTACATGGCAGATAACTAACTATGCATGTTTAGATGCGCCTCAGGTAAACTAAAATCGACTTAGACAGAATCCCCAGTCAGTGAAAATTCAATTTCAATAAAAGACGACAGACGGCGCCACCGGAAGAATAACGTAAACAAATGCGGCGATTAGCGGCCATTCATCCAATGTAACTGTGGCGGGCCGATGTCAAAGGCCAACAGCGGAATACCACTGAACTTACTTTGATTGTCAATTGAAATTGATTTTCTCCTTCTACTCCTCAGGACAGAGACAGAGAGAAAACTCTGCTCGTGAATCTAGGTCTGGGTAAATCTCTCCTTCCCACCCAATGGGAGGAATTGGATGACCAGCTACTCTCAGATGGTATTACACATAGATGAGCCTCAATAATAAACAGCTGAGACGGCTGAACATGGAACCGATCCAGTTACACAGCAGACAAATACAATTTTACACTATAGTTAGTAACTTTTTAATTTGAATAAATTTTGATAGGTGCAACAACAAGAAGAAAGACTGCACTCTTCTACTTGCATATTTATAATTTCTAGTTGTTTCTGATGATCAGGTCCCTCCTCACTTGGGCTGGAGGCAAATATGCCACCTGGAGAGACACTCAGTGTAGTCAGGCTATAGCAGCAGTCCTTTTGTTTTACATTACAAATATCAACACTACTGATCTTAAACAACTTTACACCCCTGTGCCATCATTCCTAGACAGTGCACCAAAGATGGAGTAGCAAGAATTTCCATAGCAGTTCAAATGCTCTACATTACCTGTGTGGCCTGTGCTTTTACTGCCCACCCTGCAACAGTGAAGTACAGAAGATCTCGGTGATGCTATGTCTATTATACTGTAAACTATTAACTTAGATCTCCATGGCTCACAGCATTAATCATAGAGAAATTTCTAGTTAGTAGACATCTCCATATGCCATGTTTTTGTTTGATGAGAAGTAATTCTTTGTAAAATCAGAGCTGTTTTTGCTCATCAGGCAGCAGTTATATTCCTTTCATCTATGCCATAGGCACCACCACCGTTCAGCTGAAATACATCACAAATACATCATTCCATATCATGTAGATTTTAGTGTAGCATGATTCATGATGCAGTAGCAACAGTGTTTATGTCAAGGAATCTTCCAAAATGTCATCATATGATAACAGATCCATACATAACACTCGCTGACACTGAAGTCAGAGACTACAGAAATGCAAACACTTGCTTCATGGATAATCAATCATATCGGCCTGGTTATTTGCTGCCACATTGACAACCTCTTGCAGATCTGCTGTTCCCCAAATATGGAGCTGACACTTTCAGTCTCAACAAGTGGGATGGAAGATTCAGCCAAAAGATGGTAAAAACATTTTTGGGGGTGGTCTTTTTGTTTGTGATGACTGATGTCGATTTCAAGTTCCTGTGAGAAGAGAGACTAGTAAAGCCCAGTCAGCCAGACTGAGACCATATACAAGATGATCATCATTCAGTTTTTTATATGCAATTATAACTCACTTTATTTCCTCCCTGGAATTTCTGGATTAATATTTTACCAAAAAATTGCAGCTAAACCTATTTATTGTATGGGAATTACTACTTTAAAATTGATTAATTATCATCAAACGATGACTTAAATATAAATAATACACATATTTAAAAATAATTTTCCTCTTTTTTTTAGATGAATTTTGAGTATTTGGAAAGTTAATAAACAATGTGTTATTGTAGATTCCCTGATAAGATAAAGTTACTGAGAATTAGTAAATTTATCTTTTGGTTTAATTAGTTTTCTGTGTGTGTTTTTCAGTAACGATTTATCTGTCTGTTTCTTCATTAACAAATTATATTCTTAGCTGCTTACACTGGATCATTGGTAACATATAAACAACTGTTAATGTTCTCTTCAGAGGGTTATTTAAGAAGTTAATATTGGAGGGATCATTTCCCCTACAGATCTCTATAACCTTTGATAATAAGTTTATTTTCAGAAAATAATCTACTCAAGAATTTATTTTGTCAAACTACAGAAACAAATAATATTTTTAAACCAGTTAATGTGTAATAAATAACAGGTGGTCAACAATCGATTATAGGTTTTGTACTTGGGCACTAAACACTTTTTGGCATCTTTGAATATTAAAAAAATGGGAAGACGAACCCCTTTCTGGTTGTAGCTTTTCAATCTTTTTCTTTCGAAAAGAGGAAAACTATTGTTGTATAATTAGCAACTTTGGCTTACAATGATTGAACAAAAGGAAGCAACATTCCACAACCATAATCTTACCTCTACAAAGTGCCCCATTGTTTCAGAAGAGCACTCTACACTGACTGACTAATGGTGACCTCCAGCTGACTCTGTTCCTAGGGCTGGGAGTATTGTAAATACACCAGCATCAAGGTGGCCCCTGTAGAAGATGCTTCTGGCTGGAGAGAGATCAGGAGAAAAAATCAGGTAAAAAATACTAATTTTCTTTTCCAGATGAGACTATCTCTGTTACAGGAAAACCAAGGAAACAAATCTACTTATATTACATGCAGTATTCTCATGATTCTCAACATAAATGAAGTAAAAGTTACAGTGTACCTTGTATTTTTTCTTTCTCTTAAAATAACACAGGCCTGGAGTTTTAGTTCTTTAGTCTTCTCATTTTACGTACAAACTATTGATAATGAAATCACTAATAAAAGTCTACAATTTTCAGATGCTACTAAATTTATGGTATGATATTAAGAACTTAGGATGCAAGATAAATCATTCAATAAATTCTGAGACCACTGTTTCAAAATGCCAGTATATGAATCTTAAACACTGAAAACCATTTGTAAGAGCTGGGCACTAGCAAAGTAGCAAAGATAAGGAAGGAAAATGATTTAGGTGCCAGAATTCATGATGGATGTGCTAACATGTAGCATAAATATTAAAAGTATGGACATTCTAAGTCCTCTTTATAAACTATTGATTATAATTCGTTCAGAGTGTGTGACCCAGGCATGGAATCTTCACCTGAGAAAGAATATAGAAATTCAGAAGATCGCCAGGATGATCAGTGGTGATGGCTGTGTTAATTACGAGAAAAAGGCTTCAGTTACCTAGTACAATCTCAACCATTTTCCCAGTGATATGACTGCAGTATTGGTAAAGAGAATACAGATTTAGACCATATTAAATAAAAAATCTTGACTGGAAATTTATACACGTTTTCTTTTTGTGGTAATCATGATGATCTTCCAGGAATGGTTTGCCAAGTTAAAGCAAAGTGTCAATACTTTTTAAAAGGACAACGGTAATTATATAAAAGTTTGAAAGCAGATTCATATATTAATAATGAGTCTGTAATACATCTTTTGGTATAACTTCTTTCTACTTTTCTTAGGGCAGTGAAAATTTTTGAATACATCCAAAATAGAAACTTGAAAGGTGTAAAGACCAACAGTAAAAGAAATGAAGAACAAGTCCACATCATTGGTACTGAACCTTCTTCTGTCCCATTGATAACTGTTAGGTCTGGGAAGGCAGTTACCTTTTAAGGAATGTTAAGGCCTGAGTCTCTTGGACAGAAAAAGTGAGATTTGAATAAACCTTCTGGCTGGTGGACAAGCTATGAACTGAAAGTTCCTGAGAAATAGCCTTATTTAATCACTATAGGGGGTTTTCTGTGAAATAAGTAAACCTTGGGCCAAAGAAATGAGAGTATACCACTCTTTTCCTAAGTTTCATCAGGACTCATGAGCCCAGCAGGCGATTACTACCTTCTAATGGAAAATGCAATAAATTTGTTTTCAAAATTGCTTTTGAATGAGAGGAAGTTCAGATGTGGAAACAGTTCTAAGCACTAAGTGATTAACCACAACTGAGCTACAAATAATCTAAACAAACCCTTGCAGCTCTGGTAAAATATATTTTGACAATTCTACAAAATATTATTTTATAAAAATTAAGCTTTTACAACATCTTAGAAGATGAAAATCACTAAAACAGTTGGCCCATAAAGATAGTAGAGTATGAAATACATCAATGTGGTAAAAGACGAAGAAGAAAAAGTTCAGCGAAGACCACACATTACGCAGGGGTAGTTTCTGTTTATTACTCTCTATTAAAATTTTTAAAATATCTTAATGATCAATTATTAAATGAACAGACAGATACATTTTGCTTTATTTCTTTCATCCCCAGGTGTGGGGTGAGAACCAGACATTCAGGTGGGTCACAAGAGATGCAGTATATAGTATTCAGGCCGACCACAAATTAATGTAACCCTCATCTGTTTCCGAACCTTTTGTAGAAGGGATAAAAGGGTTAATCGGTGTGTTCACTTATGATCAGTGAGAACCTTTGAAATCCCTGCCAAGCACCCAATGGCTACATCGGAGTACCTACCTGCCGTGTGAACTTTGTCCGATTGGATGATGTTGTGGCTTGGTTAAGTTTCATACATTCAGCAGTATTTTCATCACTAAAAAGAGAACCATCCAGAAACATAAGCTTACAGTGGTCACACTTATAAGACAACAGATATCATGTCAACCTGAATAAAAGGAGGTACATTTCCCTCATTCAGATGACTAAATTTATCTTTGGCTGGCACTACAGGGTGCAGATGATCCTCCTCCATTTCCAGCCCTCAAATTATCATAATGTGAATATAATATGATGAAATGTAAATAAAATTTTCTTATTAACAACTTGTGCAAATATATAGACAATTATCTGACATATTGTTCAGATAAGAACCTTTATAAACGAAAATGTATCCCATAATTATAAACATGATACCAAAGGAAGCATTAGGCTGTAAAAATCTTTTGTTTAAACTCAAAAACAATAAAAGGAAACAGAAAGTTTGGTCATTTACAAGTAATCAGAGCAAAGTTATACATACAGAACAGAATAAGAAACAAGATATGAAAATATTATTAAATATTAGTTTTGATACAAAATCTGTCAGTTTGTTCATTTTTGCCTCATGTCCAGGACAATACATCACTATAGAGTATCATCGGGTCAGATGAAATATCCGTTAGGTGCCTGAATTAACAGGTGTATTGTCCTCACTGGTCCTAGAATGAAGGATCAACACTGGCAAATTTGATAGTTGAATGTGCAGGTGAAATGACTTCCTATTTAGCTGAAGAACCCAGTCAGTAATAAGACTTTATACAGTGTAAATTATTTTTATTTAGTATCCTTATAAACCTTGATACATGTAAAAACACTATTTAAAGTACAGTATTTGAAAAAACATTAAAAGATATACAACTCTAATAATTGTCCATAACTCATGATTTTCTTGCATCCTTGCAGAGTCTAATAATTGAGTAGTGAAAATCAAAGACTCCCTGAGGTTCGATGACAATGATCTGGTTTTCCTCCTTTCAGAATCAGGCAACTAAAGTTTAAATCACAAGAAGGGAACACAGAAAATCTAACAACAAAAAAAGAAAAATCAAGCCAGGTGTAATTCCTGCAAAATCTGCAGTTTAAATATTCACTTAATAACAAAACAGAGAGGCTAAAATTTTAACTTAAGATTTTGTAGTTTTTGAAGATAATCAGTTTAGAAAATGTACAAAAAATATCCCTCCAAGAACAAGAAATTATATTTCTTATGGTATTTGATTAAAGAACAAAAGTACAAACCCTTGTAATGTGTAAAAGGCAAAGGCAACAAAATATAAACGTAACTGAATCCATTTGTCTTGCTCTACTAACGTTGATAATACACACAAGTGGGGATTTCCTGACACCAACTCCTGCCCCCATAGTAGTCGATCATAACAAGCAGAGTCATCATCAATAGAATCTAAAAATTATCAATGAATAAATTGAGCAAGGCCAACTGCCTCTCGACGGTTCTGTCTGCACACCATGACCACCCTGCCTTTTATAGCTATTGTAAATAGTCATAAGCTCATATATCCTCAATTATTATATCATGATCGATTTTGTTACAACAAATTTAAATACATTGTTTTTATTTCCTTTTTGAAACCATAAACTTCTGTTGTTAAATTTTATTATCCTAACAAAACATTTCATTTATTCATAATTGTTTTTACCAGGTCAGAACATACCACATCTCATCTGAAGGTACTAGAGGTGTATCATCAAATGAGCAGCCTATAGCACAAATACAGCCACCTTCCACTATCTACACAACTTAGGTGTCAGTTCTCAATGTATCAATCAAACTTTCCCCATTTACTGAAGTTCCAAATGATGGCTACTTATGCACCTCTTGCAAAATATTACAAAAGAAAGCTTCGCAGTACTGGGGCTTGGTTTGTGAAACCGATCAGCGAAGCGGATGCTGATAAACTTCATGAAAGGACTGAAAATCTTCAAGCCTCTGGCTGCTGCACCGATATGGAGAAGGCTTTGTGAGCCAGACACTGTCAAAGACTATTTCAGAAGTACTTAACAGGACTACTGAGAAAGCTAAAGACACAACATGGATAATGCATAAAAACCTGCCTCCTACTGCAGCAAATTTTCTATTTAACCAAGAGATACCACACACTAAAAGAATGGAAGCCAATGTTGAGTGCACTGTCAAATGTTAAACATGAAGTTTGGACACTGATTTCAATCAATATCAGCAATGCTCACCATCTCTCTGCAGGAAACTCATCATTAGTCAAAAACATACAATATTGACAGACTCATCAGTTAAAAAGGTGAAATGAAACATCTATCTCAACCACATCCAAGACACTTGCATAAATGGGTTGATGAATGTACCAATGCAAATGGACATCAAAGTATTAAGTCAATGAAAATGCTATCTTGGTGTTAGTTGTTGGCTATTAGATGCATTTCTAGATGGCCACATCATATAAGCCACATTGACTGCATCTGTGACAATCTGCATCTTAAAAGGGTTAAATGCATGTAATTTAAATCCTAAACAGATGGCTGCTTGTTCTTTTCATAGAGCTGGAAACTCTTGCGAAGACATGGAAGAGTACAGGTTGGGCTGGAAATCTATCCAATACACATTGCAGAGAGCTATCTACTACAACTTGCAATAATAAGCAGCTGCAGAATCTTCAAAAACATTA
This sequence comes from Nautilus pompilius, assembly GCA_018389105.1. Taxonomy (NCBI): domain Eukaryota; kingdom Metazoa; phylum Mollusca; class Cephalopoda; order Nautilida; family Nautilidae; genus Nautilus; species Nautilus pompilius. The sequence goes on along the minus strand of JACATO010000840.1, from coordinate 330 downwards.
GATCAATAAATTTAATGTATTCATTATTGACTTTTTTAGACAAGAGTCCAAAAAACTAAATGTCTTGAGCAAAATAGATGCTGGTCTAGAAGTGAAGTTAAAATTAGTCCAACCTGGTAAACCCACTGGCTTTCTCATAGACAAATCTTTGACTGTTGTTATGAAATTACTGCAATTGTTTATTACTGATTTACAAAATATCTACCAAGAGGGGACAGGTCTGAGTAGTTAAGCTGATAGACTACTTCTGCTACCATGTTTAGAGAGACAGTTGCCATTCTCTCTATTGTAAGTCTACTGCTAAAATCACTTGGGTCACTAAACAATGCA